>CABFOQ010003007.1:5975-36422 GCA_900660455.1 Gephyroberyx darwinii | reverse complement strand
AATTTACTTGTGTGCGAGTTATGTGACAACATTGACCACATCCTTTACATTTTCTACCAGCCAGGTGAGGTGTCCAAGGTGAAGTTATGTCATGACAAGGAAAAAAATGGTAGGTTAGGCTTAAATAAGACTATTTCTACTTGGAAAAATAAACTCACAAGTATGTATGCATTGTAATGTAATATTGAACACGTAATAATGAAAATGTGTAAAATATAATGAAGAACGGGTAAGACTACAACAAAGGGTGAGAGAGGCAGGACGAGGATGGGATTTGGAAGGGATACTAGAAACACAGAGAGGGTAATAGATTTCTTAAACACCGGATTGTTTAATAGAATACCCCAACTTTAAGTGTTCCCCGTGCGTGTGTTTATGTTCGCTGGTTTGCACGTTTGTTATTTTTATTTCACTTACTTTGTTTCACTTTTTGTTCCTTGCACTGTCACTTTTTTGTATAAATGCAACAAACCACTTTTATAGATATAATATTGCCTACTGCTTTTTGGGGGTTGGGGGTATACTAATTATGTGCTGACGAGTTAATGTAATAAACAACTAATCATCTGATTTTGAAATGGCTATTTCAGAATGAATAGGCTACATTATGATGATAATAATAATAAGATAATAATATGATAATAATATGATAAGTAATCTATAGCCTAGCCTATGGGCATAAATTGGGAGGAGTTAAACTAGGCACAGAACCAATGAAACTTGTCCTAAGACATATGAATGGCCAGTAAAATCCCATTTAACATCATCAGTCTTAGCTGGTCTTCCAATGAAATTGAAAGCCATTACTGCATGGTGCTTCCCATGTGGGTCTGGCGTGAATTGCGATACGGCAGGGAGGTGTGAAAATTCCCTTTGTTCTAACGAGGTAAGTACTCTACCCCCCATCGAGATTGATGGCAGATGTGCCTCGGGGGTTTTCGACTCCCGCACAGAAATACTGGTTTGTTTCCGTTAGTTTTTCGGAGTCACATGATTTTAAATTTGCGGGTTGTTAACTCACGATTACTGCTGAATATTTTAAGTTCCTTGGAGATTCGTGGCTGTGTTAGGAGTCGAAAAGGTGGCTTTTCGTGCAGTGAGACCTACTAACAACTCATGCCAAAGCATCGAGATGTTTGTCTCTTACTGTTGCATCCTTTATCCGTTCTATGGCAAATTCAGTAATGTTCGGCTACCTGGCTTACTACTTAAGGTTAGTAGCTCAACAGTTACTAACAACTCAACATCCCTTATAATTTATTACATACAAAGAAGGACTACTTATACAGCAATGTGCTTTATCATCATAAATAGATCTATAACTTTAATTTAAGAGCACCTTTCAAAGTACCCAAGGCACTTAAGGTCTATGTCATGTCATTCCAACTTGCGGTGTGTGAGAGATATAACTGGCTCTTAAAATTGTATCAAAATTCAGTGGAGCCTGAAATATACGTAGGAATATGTATGTGGGAGAGACAAACAGTATTCCCACCGTGGCCCTGGCGTAAAATTCCACGACTTTGCTTTGACTTTCCATGACTAAGTCAGACAGCTTGCATGAGCATGCAAATTAAAGTCCCTCCTGGTTTGTTAATGTCTGATTAACAGTCTAGTTTCCACTATGGCTAGGCTGCTATATTTCTGTTAAGTGACCCCTACAAAATTCCCTGATAGTTCCCCAAAGAATTTATCAATTCCCCTGACTTCCCCTGTTTGGGATCCACCTCTTAAAATTCCATTGCATTCCAAGAATTCCATGACCAGCGGGAACCCAGAACAAATGGATTGAGAGAAATCCGTAGTTGGACAATAATCGAGCCACGGCTTTGTACTCACCGGTCTGCTCTAGGTACTGAACGCTGACGTTGTCCACGGGGAAGAAAGCAGCTGTTGCTCCGTACTCTGGACACATGTTGGCAATAGTGGCTCGGTCAGCGATGGACAGCTGGGCCACGCCTGGACCAAAAAACTCCACAAACTTCCCCACAACACCCACCTGGCGAAGGTGCTAGAAGGGGAAGGAAAGAGTGTCGATAAATACGTGAAGGTGGGTCAGCAATGGATAGTTGACGTCACAGCAGAACACGACACAAAATGTATTTGGATATGCGTAGATCACGGCAGGTCAGCAAGTCAAATTCCTTGTATGTGCGAATGTACTTTTAATAAATTTGATTCTGAGAAGATCTGATCTGAAAGTATGATGTGACTCTTATTTTGGTATTCACTGTTTTCCCTGTAATTTTATTCTTGTAAGGGTGGAAAAGCCTCTGAAACAGCCTTTAGACAATCACGGGGCACTAAAACATTCTTTTAAGATCAGCAGTTCTTTAAGGCAGCAACCACCCCACCTATTCAATTGTAGAGAAAACTCTGGTTTGAAATTAATTAATTTTCAAAAAAACAACAACTCCCATACCACATTGGAATAATTTTCAGATCACACACCTTCAAAAATCAAAGATCAAAAATAGGGAGGAACCTCAATCATTCCGATGGATAACGCTGATTGGCCGAATTTTTAATACAGGCCCGAAATATCAGTTGATTTGATTCAAAGTTTTCCAAGGGAGACCCATGGGATATTTTTTTTTGACCCAAAAAATTGACTAAATTAAAGTGACAGTAAGCGTTTTGGCACACAGACCATCATCAGCACTCGCCAGTGGTATGAGCCATTTTTACCACCTTTTTGTATTAGTATTTTTGTATTTAGTATTGCATTTGAAGAGCCTCTCTAGCCTTTTTGTCAGTGTATGGGCTTGTTCTATATATATATAAAAATCGATTCTTATTACCTTAGTAACGGTGAGGACAATGTCTGTGGAGGTGATAAACTTGTTTGGGGTCCCATGAAGCTTGTATCCAACAACCTCAGGCAGTACCATGCTTATTGGCTGGCCCAGCATAACGGCCTCTGCTTCAATCCCGCCAACGCCTAAAACATTTTTTTACAGTAGACAAACAATAGTGAAAAACATAGGAACCAACCTGGTACATGGAGATAACGCTGAATTGAATACAGTGTTTAACTCTGAAAGCTCTGAGCTCTGATGCACGGAAAACACTTGCCTGATGAGCTTGGGCTGCTAAATCACTACTAAATCACTGCTAAATCACTGCTAAATCACTACCATCTTTCAAATTACTTCTTAAAACTGACTTTGATTTTATTTTATTTACTGTAGTAGTTGTAGAGGGAGGGGAGAGCGTCACTCATTCACTTTCCCCACCCACACTTCCTCAGCTGGTCTGGGTATCTGAACCGGTCACAAAGCCTGCTTCTTTAACCTTTAACCTCCCGGCAGCCCCAGTTAATAAAGTTCTGATTATTATTACAGTACACCACGGTTAACATCAGCAACATGAAATTAGGTCACTGAACTGATGAAAAACAAAACTACAATTTTTGCTAGCGTACAGTAAAATAAATATCTATTAGTCATAAGGAGATTGGCATTAGGCCTAACTACATAACATTTACCAAGTTGAAATTAATGGTTACACCACTTGATGTCACTATTGCTGTCTATATTAGTTACATCTAGTTGAATACACAGATTTGTCTGTGGTTGTCTGTGCTAGCACATAAGTTAATATTACCTCGCATTAATTGGAGCAAGAGAAATTGACATTTTCACCTTCTGTGGCCAATAATGCGCAAGCTAAAAATCACTTATGTCACCATAGTGCAACTAAACAAAGACACAGCTTTAGTGTCACACCGACTAGTTTGAACATTAACATTTAGCGTAGACTTCACACTCTTATGATCAAGCGTACGTCCAGCTGGTGCAATAGGCTACTGATCTGGAATCTGGAGAAAACCTGCCTTACCCCAGCCCAGGACACCCAGGCCATCGATCATGGTGGTGTGGGAGTCGGTGCCCACCAGGCTGTCGGGGTAATAGTACCCATCCTGGTTAAACACCACCCGGGCCAGATACTCCAGGTTGACCTGGTGAACGATCCCTGAACCAGGAGGAATGATTCGCATGTTCCTGAAGGCTTTAGAACCCCACTGAAAAAAAGAATGAGAGAACTCAATATATTTCAAAATGAACAACTATTAGATGTCCTTACATGGGTTTGTTTAGATCGTTAAAACTTGGATACCTTTAAGAATTGAAATCTCTCTTTGTTTCGATCAAATTCCAGGTCCTGGTTTTTCTGCAGGCTGTTGGACCTTAACGAAAAGGATCAAATGTTTTTATACTGCAGTGAGAAGATGGATTGCATTAGATGGTGCTTAAATATTGATAAATTTTTCCGTTTTCCATTTTCCGTTTGGCTGAGGCATTAAACTGTAATTCTGACTCAAAATAGGTATGGATTAGTCATGCTATGGTGACACAGAGTTTGAGGAACCTGGTCTTACTTCCTGTTAAAGTCCACCTGGATGGAATGATCAATGACAAGGTCAGCCGGGCAAACAGGATTGATCTTCTCTGGGTCACCACCTAGTTTCTTTACAGCATCACGCATGGCAGCAAAGTCCACCACAGCAGGCACACCACTGCATGAGGAGTTGAAGAAAAAGAACTAATTCATGATCATTTTTTGTGTGAGCTCAGCTCTCTGGCTCCCTAGTTGATCTGTATTTCTTCAATGGAGAATACAGGAACATTAGCAAACGTAGCTTATGGCATATTACATAAACACATATTACATATATGTTCTGATTGGCAGGTGAGGGCGTGGTTTAGGACTAGGTGTACGACTAGGTCTAGGTATGGCCAATCACAGAATGGCTTACAGCCCCAGTCTTTGGAAATGCTTTTATAGCCTTTTCCAGCCTTATGAGCCTCACCTCAAGAACTCTTCTCTGGAGGTCTGAAATTGTTTTTTTGACCAGGGCATATTGCACTGTAAGAACTGTTGGTCGCCTTGGCTTACAAATTCTCGCAAAAAAACAACAAAAAAAAAAAAAACAGTTCCAGAGTGAATACAGCAGTTTTCAGCAACACCTGCAGGCCAAACAGCATCACTGCACAATATTTGATCGTTGTCGTTTTAACTATCTATATCTATATCTGACTACGTGAGCAATAATCTTATGTCTTATGTTAACATTCTAAACAAATATTGTAACTACTTTCACGTTACAAAATTTATTCACCTTACCCCTATTTAATGTGGAAATAGGAAAAATGTATCTAGATGTGTGTTTACCTCTTATTTTAAGCAGAATTGGCTGATGCACAACCTGACAACATCCCTGCCTCAAGCTCAGACAGGTAAACACAGCGGCCCTCTGACCCCAAGTACTCCAGCTCAGTTTTATTTTTGTATATAGTTATTGGTAAATTAAAAAAAAACTGACAACGCAAGAAAGATGGACATATTTGTTATTGATCGACAAGAATAATAATATGGACTCACGTGAAGTCCTGGAGGATCACACGGGCTGGTCTGAACGGCACTTCCACAGTCTGGGTCTGGGTCTGCTTCCAGTTGAGGATGCTTTCCACATCTGAACGTTTCACCAGAAACCCATCACAGTTCCTTACAGCAGACTCCAGTAGCACACGAATGGAGAAAGGTAGACGGTCTGAGGAAGAGATGGGTATTAGGCTGCTATCAACCACAGAATTAAATTTCAGTGTTATTTTTTTTTGCCGAGCTTATAATATTTTCAATATTTTCATTTGGTAAAAAAATATTATTACCATATCTGGGATCCCCAAGTTTTGAGAGATTGTAAAAGCGCTGGTCTGGGTCCTTTGGGTCCAGAGGCTCTGCTATATGCTGGTAAGGATTATTCAAGGTTCCAGACATCCTCCTCTAATGTTCAGTGGACTGGGAAATATCTCAAGGTCCGGCAAACTTCCAAAAGGCTCCAGGTACGAATCTAAAACAGAGGTCTGGGGTTATTTTTAACATAAAATGATGATCTGAAGTCAGTTCATTACCAGTTTCTCTGATGAAAAAAAAAGAAATATAGGCATTTATGGGAGGTTGGTGAATGACAGTCAAAAGCTCAAGGGTCGCAACTGATGAAGTATTGCAAGAAGGGAAATACAAAATAAAGTGCAACTTTTTTTTTTTTTTTTACTTCCTACCATGCTAACTTCTGGGAAATATTGAAGTATTATTGAAAGTGTTATTATGAAGTGAGGTATTATCATTTTGAAGAAACATAACATTAATATATTAACTATATTATATAATATATTAATAGGTTAGTTTGGAAATGAGTCTCCAGCTCACTCAAGGTCAACTGTCACTAAAATGTGTCTGTCAATAAAAATGTTACCTGAGTGCAGGTTGCTACCCTGCGGTGAACAAGTGCCAGTATTTGTGACATTTCTGGCATCATTTTGTGATTTTTATCCAGTAACATCTCTTCTGAGAATCGTATGGTTAATTACAAAGTCTAGTCTAACGTGAATGTGGAAAAAAGCCTAGGTCGCAGACATTTCTGGATGGTGTGATTGAGGGTCAGTAAACTCTTGGCCCCAAGTTTAACAAACTGCTGTTGTTACACAACTAAACCTCTTTTGCAATCTGATGAAAAATGTGGCGTGTTTGAAAGCTGTCCACCTCGAAATTGACCATTGTCAACGTCAAGTGAGTAATCAGCAAATCGGGTTGTGAGATTTTCCTCGACAAGAGCGAGCACAGTATGATAGTGGTATCTGCCACTGTGTGAAAGGTCAGCTGATAAGAGCGCTTTGCTTTACCGGGCCTCCACATCCCGTGTATTTGGCTGGTTAAGTGATCTGTAAAGTAAAACTCGAACATGCACAGTGCAAAGTCAAATGATATTACTGCGTGATGTGACATGGCAAGATTTTTTTTTTTTTTTAGCTAAACACTGTCTCTTTTTGACGGATAAAGCGAATATTATAAATCCTGGTTTTCTAATTATTCGGTTTTAGACACAAACGCAAGCTTATAACAGGCTAGCCAATCCAGTCATGCATGGTTCATTCCTTTTTTCCTTCATATTTCCATTGATCCACTGCCTCATTCATAAACGTCCAACTTGGCCTGCTGACAGTCAGCTTTTTGGTCAAACTTTACGATTTTCAGACTATAACGTTAGGCCTTTCAGCGTGTTTTGTATGAAAAACAGACGGGAAAGTTCATTTATTCTCTTCTGAACATAACTTACCACTGATATGTAATGGTATAGCTGCGATGCAATTTAACATTAATTATGTTGCGATATATTGTCAGCAATATAAAGATTATTCACTTGATTTAGCTAGCGAACTGCAACGGCTAAACCACTTTATGCACAACAACGGAAAGGCGAGGCTAGCTACGTCGGGCTGTCAGAATTAGTTTCCATCTGATTTGATAAAATTAACTTACTTCAATGTGCAGCCAAGCAGACACCGCAGAGCACATTCGTGTCCAATCTGTACACTGTCAGATAGCTTATCTCATTCTATACTTGAACTAGACAGACCCGCTCTTCCGGGTTCAGAACGCAACTTCCTGTCCCATTGTTTTCATAATAAGTGCATTGTCCACCGGTAAATGAGCAATATTGACAAGAATTGCTATAACCACCTAACAGGCTTCATTTTATGTGCTTACGATGTGACACCATAATTTAATGTATCAATAAAATGATCAATGTTCTTATTTCTTGACCCGCTTAAATTCCTGGTTCAGTAAACACAACTTCTGGTATGGGGTTTCAAAATGAAAGCGCACTGTTCAGTGGCAATTTTTTTTAGAAGGGATGTCAAAGTGGCGTAAATTCAGAGAGTTTGATTCAACTTTAATTAAAAAAATTACTATAAATGATTCCAATTAGGGAATATTTTGGACTATTGTTCATTTAGAGGTAAAATTAGAGAGAAGCTATACTAGAGACACAAATGTGAGATAAATGCAAATAAAATATGTACACAAGCAAAATATTTATACAGTATGTTCAGTAAAAACAGCTGTCTGGAAAACAAAAGACATCTGTACAATTAAAAAAAAATCATCATCATCACCAGTCAGGAATTACTCAGAGCAAAAATGTAACCCTTTATTTTTATATTAAGTGGTAATACAGATAGATTTGGCTGTGACAGCTCAATTTATTTGGAATGCTAAACCACATAGAAATTCTTTAAATTTACAAACAGTATTATAATATTGAGTGGAATCAAACTTGGTTGGAGTGATGGCAAGAAAGCAGCAGCAGTATTTGCAGGACTCTGGGACATTTTCTCAGTAGGCAGTGTAGTACAAACTCAGCTAACCTGTGATACATTTCTAACATTTAGAATGTATATCATGAGAAAATTAATTTGCATTAGGCAATGTCGCATGTTGGCGGTCCCAAACAAAGGCAACGGTTTGAATTTTCAGGACTTCGAATACCCTGTAAGGCGGCGTCAGCAAACTTCATGTCTTCTTTCTTAGCGGTGTGGTGGTGGTGTGGTGGTGTGGAGGTTGGAGGTTCAGCCATCGTTGGTGAGCCCAGCTTTCTGTGGATTTCACTCTTACATTTTGCTTAATCACTTCCTGTGTAGAAGAGATTTCCTGCCAGTGACCATACCAACACCAGAATTTAATTTGGACAAATAGGCTAAATCTGCGGTGTCTCAATTAGTGAGGATGGGACGCTCTTCTCTGTTGTAGCCCCACTTTGTGATTTAGATTGATAAAATGGGTGTATTTTTACATAAAAATCTAGCTTAGAGCAGCTTTAACTAGGACTTAGCATATCTTATTGCCCTATAGCAGGACTTGACTTGTTCTGTGCGGTCTTCACCGATGAAGCTCCCTCCTCTTCCTGCTGCCTTCACTGCTCTGCTGAATTCTGTAGGTTTTTCTAGCTTGGGCTCTTTCCTTCTCCAGGACCTCGGTGTCATCCAAAATCTCCAGCCCTGGGATCTGGCTGATAACATACTGCCTAAGCAGGCAAAGGCATGAATTTATCTTTCCGGTTATTGAATTAGTGATGCTTGATTTGTATAATTCAATCCAATTGCAGCTGTGCTTTGGATATTGAGTTATATCATTTGCAACATCATTCTATTAGTGCCAATTTCTCCAAAACACACATACAGATAGTAGATTCACTTGATACTACTCTAAAGGTTCCTGGTTTCACGATCCTGGCTTTTTATGAACAGGATTCTTGTACATATATACATATTTTTCATCTGTTTTTTAGACAGACTTGGTCCTTGCTCACCTATAGTCTTCGTACTGGGTAAGACTCCCTCCATTGAAATAGCTTGGTGCTGCCTCATTGTTCATCATACTGAGGATCCTAGATTTAGAAGGAATATATGGGAATATTACTTGCAATGTACAAACACCAAGAACAGCTTCTCTTACTCCACAGATTTAGAGGTCGACTCACTTGATGTTCGGGAACTTTCGGCGGATTTCCTCCACAAACACTGGCAGATTGTTGATCTTGTTCTTGTTGATGCACACGGCGGTGACACTCGGCATATAGGGGAACTTCACGTGAGCCGTGTAGCTGTTGCTGTCCAGGATCAGAGTGCTGAGCCTCTCCAGCTGACCCAACAGAGCCGGGTTCCAGTAGAGACTGAATGAAGGAGAAAGCATTCAACAGGGATCTCCCGATTGCTCAGCGGTGCGAGTTAGTGAGTCAATATTCATCAGGATGGATTTTGTAACCCGTAGAAACAAAGGAATATTCACCTGGAGTATGTTTTTACCAGTGATGCATTGGTAAATGAAAAAAGGATTTAAAAACTAATTCAAAGACATTTTACTTTCAGAAAAGCATAAATATATATATATAAATATAAAGACCTTATCTTAATATAACTTACATCTGCTTGATACTACTTTCTAAGATGTAGACTATGAATTCATGTCCTAAAGATTAATAGGGAGTCAAAACAGAAGTTAACCAAGACTGCCAACTTGTTTACTGGCGGCCAGGTGGCTAAACAAAGCAATAGATTTTGTTGAAAATCATCTGGCAGCACACTCCATTATATAAGCAATCATAGGATATACACTCATTTTTTTTGCTGAAAATATTTGGCAAAAGTGTGTACTTAAGTATTAATCTGTAATGTAGCAGAGGCATCAATTTCGGCTCCCTATGTCAGCCAGAAACGGTGGGAAACGGTATTCTGCCAAAATAAAAAGAATGAATAATTCAAATGCAATTACTCATTTCTTATTATTGGCTATTGTAGCTGGTTTGGTATTTTAGCTTAGGGCTAATAGTAGAAGGATACTCGTCCAACAGGTTGTAACTCAGGTCCAAGACTTCCAAGGTATTGCTCTGTGTTAGTATGGTTTCATAGGGAATTTCGGAAAGGCCCTGGTAGGCAAAGGAAAGCCACTGAAAGCTTGAAGCCTGATTGGGCTGGCTGTGCTGGCCTGGGGCATGATGATCCATGACAAAAAGCCAGCAGTGTAAACCTCTTTGTTTTCTCTCCATCAAGACCAGCAGGAAATTGTGAGGATTACGTCATGATCCAACCTTGAATAAAGAACAACAACAACAGTAAATGAATGAGCGAGCATTGTACGTCACAGTGAGGAGCCTGAAATGCCCTAGAGCTTTGGAAAAACTCAGCACATGACTTTGACTATCAGCTGATTAGAAAAGTGACAAATGAGACATCTGATCTTTCCTGAAGGCTTGTACACTGCCCTCCCTTATCTGCCACTGGGTACACAATAACAGAAACAGTGGATTCTGGGCCTCCAGGCTTCTATCCACTAAGCATAACTTAACCAGCAGTCAAGGGCCCTTAACTCTAAAACTCAGATATAATGGTAGCAATTCTTCTAGCTCTGGTCTGGTCTTTGATGGTCTTTTGCTGGTCTTAGCTGGACTGAGATGGTCTGATGAAGAATGAAAACATAAAGTAACACTTAAAATATTAGAACCAATACCTTTGTCTTGTCCACATTACGATACCACTGGATCTAAATATCCTAAGGGTACTAAATTGTTACTTCCTGCTACTATTACTACTCTACTACCTTGTCTTTCATCAAGATGTTTTTTTTTCTCATAACAAGATTTTTCTTCTTTAATATGTAAATAGTTTCTTGTTACATCAATGTTAATTCTTAGCTATTTTATCATTTTCTCAGAATGAGATCTTTCTTTCTTTCTCGTTATAACGAGAAAATGAGGAGAAAATTAGAATCCCCTAGTGGCAGCATTGTTCTTCTGTACAGCTCAGTTAACCTGAACAAACAGTTGTTTTTTTGGCTTTGTTAGCTAGCTAATTAGCAAGCAAGCAAATTTAGCAAAGCAACCAATGTTAAAGTTAATATGCAACTGCTAGCCACTACAAACACTAGTTTCTACTGAATAAGTTAGCTAGTGCGCAAATGAGATGTGTACAGGACATTGATAA
Source organism: Gephyroberyx darwinii (assembly GCA_900660455.1). Classification (NCBI taxonomy): domain Eukaryota; kingdom Metazoa; phylum Chordata; class Actinopteri; order Trachichthyiformes; family Trachichthyidae; genus Gephyroberyx; species Gephyroberyx darwinii. Next base: position 25,098 of record CABFOQ010003007.1, on the reverse strand, counting down.
CCTGACTAACCAGATACTATGGTTAGTTAGCTAACAAGCTAACATTATCTGAATATCAGTGATTAAACAACCAGTTCCCAGTCAAAAACAGCACAGAAATGAACCACGTCTGTTCAGTTATGTTGAGATGGCCAAGTTATACATTTAGAAACACAATCATGATGGGTGACATCACCTGAAAGCACTCTATGTTTTGAAATAGATTTTAAATGAAGAGGAAGTGCTAATATTGTCTGACATTGCTCCACTGTATTACAGGCAAACTAAAGAAAATGACAAGTGATGGTTTTGTCAGTATTTGTCTGCAGATGATAGAGTAGAAAACAAGTCAACAAGGTAATCCACAATCATGTTTGATGTTACATACTGAGTTGATGTACATACTGAGTCCCCTAGGATCATTTGGAGCCACTTCTGCAGTTGTTTATTAGTCCAGTCAGTATATAAAGGAGTTGTATCCTGTTCAGATGCTCCAGTAGAAGAGCAGAAACATCTGCTCTTCTACTATCTCATTTCACCCACTCAGTTTCACCGAATTGACCAATCTGGGCAGCAGGTTGACACTCACATCTCAAAATTAACAAAGGCCTTTCAAGTTGCTACTTTATGAAACTTGAACTCAAAAGATGACTCTAGATGCAGCATATTCACGTATAGTTACTCAGTTTTACTGAACTCACCAAGTGGAAGAGCCGGGTGTATCTAACGGAGCCCTTCAGAGTCTTCTGAGGAGTGCTTACAGCAAATAAAAGGCTGTCTTTCATACCCGGGCTATAGATCACATGATGCGGATAATCACATTGCTGGTTAACCCTGTGGTTAACGGGACCCCTTGGCCCAGATCGACGTGACATGGGATGTTATTGCCTTTTCAAAAAAAGGCTCAACATGAACATAGGCTTGAATCTATTACTAACATAAATAACAGCAGCACCACCATATGAGCTTATTTCAGTGTAAAGCTTCAGAAAGCTTTAGGATAGAGTTACTCATCTTCACAAATACTGATTGGACTGTCCCTGTCCTTGTCCTGATCCTGAAGGGATAATATATATATATATATATAATATAATATATCCTCTTGAAATGGGGCATAATAACCTTTTGTAAAGGTCCTCTACTAAAGCCATGGTTCTATAAATGCACAAATAGGTATAATAATATATAACTGTAGAAGTAACTGCATAATAATCAAATACATAAAAATAAAAAATAAAAATAAATAAATAACTGTATTTGATTGTGGAAAAGTCATTTTCTCATTTATACATATTTCATTTTTCTAAAACACATTAACACTTCAAAAACAGCGATGTACTTTGCATTTCTGGGTCCAGTTCAGGTTTTGTTGTTCGGTGTATTTTTCTTATTCCTGGCTGAACGTAGATGACGTTGAGATATTTCCAGCACAGCTAGGAGGAGAAATGTTTCAGCGATCTAAAACATCAACGGTAAATTAATACAACATAACTGGAATGCGTTGAGCATCACAGATTGCCGATATTTAACAGCGTAAGAGGATCTGAGGGTGGATTTTCCTGTAAATGTCCGTTACAAACATGTTAATTTATGGAATGAATGAAGTTTAAAGATGTGTGTGCAGACCTTGACAAGATCTACAAATTACAAATTAATGTGAATTTAAACGCTTGAGCTCCACAACTTCAACCTAATTTTCAGTTTGGAAGCATTGCTGTCTGTCACAAGAAGAACAGAAAGAACAGATGTTCTTTCTGAAATAAGCAAGGGATACTGTGACTGTAATTGAAAAAAAACCTTGTGAGCATAACATATAGTCAAGGAACAATACTTTAAATGGCTAATTAGTCTAGATACAGTGTAACCAATATACATGGAGGTACATGGAGTAGTAGGTAATTTTAGATCTAAAAGGTCTAAAAATGTTCATTATACATGATATAGTCATTTTGTGGAAAGTTCCCACTGGTCCTTGTTGCTGGAGCATCTCTGTCCTGTGGACCGAGCCTTATTCCTACAACTCTTCTGAAACGATGTTGTGCTTCGTGGCTGCGATACACATTGTTAAACTCGAGTCTTGACTGAACACACATAGCGATGACCTCTGCTCGTCTTGCAGTCCCTGATTTGCCATTTTGCCCTTCTCCACACGAGGACACACTTATTGCTGCCTTTCATTTTTGACCGCGGGGGGGTCTTTCTCCAGTTAGTGTAGCTGACTGGCTCTCCGCCCACCCATTCCCAGCGCCCTCGGCTCTCTCTGTCATTCAGACCTTAGGAAATGGGAGAAAAGTAGCAAACATAAGGACCATGGTATGATGGTATGTATGTATGACCAATTTAATTTGCAATGACTAGTCTAGCCCGCATTCTTTTTAATCACATTTTTTTAAAAGTTTAAAGTAATACTCTAACATTTTTCTGAAAATAAATGTCTGTTTGCTACTCTCTATCACTGATTGATATAACAGAATAGTGATTCAACCTCTAGCCAGTTTTGCCATTTACTATTCTAAACACCCTTTGTCAGTTGGGTCTTTCCTGGCGCACAGGAAGTGATGCGTTTTATGTTTCCAGTTTGTTTGGAACAAACAGAAGAAAAAAAAAAAGGACAAACTCAGATGACAGACACCATACTCATCTATTTTATTATAAATCTGATACTGTAAAATTCAACACCGCAAACTGTTTGAGGTGAGACAGAATCCCATAATCTACTGGAAATTTCTTGGACCCAGTAATGGTGGTTCCTATGAACTTTTATAATTGGAATGTTATCTATAGGCCTAGTGGATGAAATTCAACTTGTTGGCTAAGAGTTGCATCTTGGGCAATTAGCATAATTAGCATAATTAGCTCATTATCAGGTAAAATAAAGAAGAAAATCAAAAATTGTCACAGACTTTCCAGAGTAAGTTTATTAAAATGGTAATATATGGCATACTGCATATAAAATATAAGAAAACATTTCCAGCCTCATTGTCATGCCCTTATTAGCATAATCATTAATAACAACACCATATTTAATGAAAAAAAGTGAAAATTCAAAAATGGTCAAAAATTGGCCCAAGTTAGCTCATTTGAAAGGTAAAAACGTGGATTGTAACAAAAATTCAAACATTTACATAATTTAGGATATTTAGCTAATAAATTACAGAATATAGGAAATTTAAAACAATAAATTCACTTAAAGTTAACTTAGAACAACAACCACAACCTCACACTCAATGGCCTTCACCCTCTTCATCATTTTTCTCCTCATTCCCTTCAGCCTCCTCATCTTCTTTGTCTTCGTCTTCATGTATTGTGAATGGGTTGCAGCAGCGGACCTCACCTCCTTCATACTCAATAGTCAGTGCAACTGAGACTTGCAGCATGGCAGCTGCAGTTTTTTTTGGCTTCAGGCCTTCAATGCGCTGCAGCAGCAGCTGGTGACATCAAGCAAATTAACTGGAGCCACTGCCTGGATGGAAACAGCAGGCAAGACAGCCCCTCCTTTAGCAACCTCCCACCCAAATTTAGTGATGTCTCTGGCCTCTGCAGGTGGCTCCCTCTGATCTGCAGCCTTGCACAACATGACCTGGAGATGAGCATGCAGTATGTGCAGCATCACATTGACATCAGTTGGGGGAAGCTTTTTAAGTTCAGGTGGCTTTTTCCTCTGTCTGTAGATCTGGTAGCGAACGTTATTCATCGACTTGGCCTTCTTCTGCCCATACAGTGTAAGGAAGAACTCGGTCCCGGTATCTTTTAGGTCACTGTGAGTGGCATCAGGCTCCCCAAGCACTGTATTGAGACCAGGCATGGTACTTCCTTGGAGTACTTTCAGCGCAGATGCCTTGTCCTTTCCACAGGGGTAGGAGACAGTGTCACATCCCGACAGCGCATGCATCCCCAGGAGACCCTGACAATTGTCACCCAACGCCCTGACGGTGGCATTTATGTCCAGGATGGTGCCATCCCACTTCTCCATCTGCACTGCTAATTGAACGTCAGCTTTCCGAGCCCAGTACACTAACAGGACAAATACGTCAGTGTCATCACTTAGGATACGTATGGTGGGTGCCCCTGCTCCAGCTGCTTGCAGCATGTAGCTAATGAGGGTGACGTCAGCCTCCTCATGCTTGACGATGCAGTCCATGTGGTTCACAAGCAGGATCTTATCAGCGGTGAGGTCATATGTGTACAGAAAGCGCGATAGCTGTGGCTTGTTTGATGTGCTTTTCATCATGGCTTCTCGACCAGGAGGGGTGTGTTGATTGAGGGGTGTGTACTCAGTTGCACCAACTCCTGCTCGTCTTCTCCTCTCATGATCTTTGGCACTGGGCTCATCATTGGAACGGTCAAAGATGACGAGGGTCTCATCAGCTCCAGCTGCAGTATAGGCATTGGTGAGGCGTGCAATGTTCCCGATTGTACCCGCCACAGGCCAGACAATGTGGTAAGCAGCTGACTTGCATCAACTAGGACACCATTGGGAAATGGAGCATTTTCATCAGGTACTCCCAATTTCTTGATGAGGTCAGACTTGTCACCCTTCCTCAGGCAACCCAATTCATCGATGAATGATGGTGGAACAGGGCTGAGCTCATGATCAAAGACATCTTTCAATTCTATGCCGTGCTGCTGCCCCATGACTAAGAGTTGAGTGAAGAGGACCTCCATGTCATAGATGGGCTTGCCTTTAACAGTCATAGCTTTCTTTATCACCTCCATGGTTTTGACTCTCTTCTCCATGGTGCTATGGAAGCCTTCTGGAAGAGCATTCTGCAGATTCACAGAGTCTGGAACCACCTGTCCATTCACAATGTTGTACAGGATTTGCTGATTCTCTTTCAAGGGATGAGAGTGTTTCTGGAACTCCTCCATGATTTTGTAACAATCCCTTTGATCTAGCTCTCGTCTTCTCTCACCTTCCTCCTCATGTTTCCATCTATTCTGCTAATCATTTCCACCCACGTGCATTTTCTTCCTCCTCTGGATTTTCTGGCGTATCCTGACTTGTGTAAATTTCCTCCACTGTCTGGGAAAGATGGGAACAAATGGGATGGGAGTTGATCCACACTGCAACTTGCTCTTCATTGGTTGAGATGCCTTTCAACCCACCTTGTCCTTTCCCTTGATTAATGTAGGTCTGCTCGCCAAACTGGTCAGTAGGTACAGCAGTTCCACCGTCAGAGTGGCGGCAGACGTGAGCCCAGCTAAAAGGTCCTGCTTGGCCACATGTGGAAGGTTCTGCACCATCCTGAGGCACCAGGTGATGTACCGCGTGTAATTATGGTGCCCAGCAGCGAAGAAGTACTGGACCGTCTGCTCGAGGCAGTGCTACTGTCTCCCTCTCTCTCTGCGAGAAGGAAACAAAGTGCGATGAAGGTGGGACGAATCAGGCAGTCCACCCATAGCCTGCCTGTAGGGTGCTCACGTGCCTTGTCCATATATTCTGCGATAGCAGCATCAGTCTGCAGTCCATCCTTCAGAAGATCTTGGAGGCGGACAGCCGCAAGCATCTGATATGCATGCAGTGCATTTGTCCAGGATTTGCCATTGAGAATGTTGGCAATGCCACCAAATGTCACTGCAAGCAGTGCTTCCATGCAGAAGCATTCATCAAGGTTCCAATGCAGCCAAAGAATGACATCAGAGTGTGCATCATGCCGGTATGGATGGTGACAGACTTCGCACTGGGTCACTCCATTGGATGAGACACGCCACGACGTAGAGCTGCAGGTCCAGTGTGGTGTATGCATACTTCACTTCAAAGCTCTTCAGTGACTTCTCAAGGTAGACAAGGGTTGTGAGCACGGTATCCGGGAGTGAAGGTGGAGAATCGATAAGGGGCCCAAACACTACAATAGTTTTAGGCTTGTCGGTGGTCTGAGATTTTCTGTCTTCATGTGCATTATAGCCTGTCCAGTCAACTGGTTTTGAATGAGAAATGAGCTGGCATAGCCATGCAGCATCTCTTTCCTTTGCTCATATCAAGCTGGCAGCAACCTGGTGCGCTTCTTCTGGAGAAAGAACCTTCACAGGACGTGCTGGTGGTTTCAACTTGGAGGGACCAGTGTAGTGCTCCAGTTGTAGAGACTGGTGAGTGAGTCGAAATTTGCTTGCGTCACACTTCAGCTGCGGTATCTTCAGCTGCATCACACCAATGTTCCTGGTCTTGATGATGCTGGCTGGATGTTGTGAAAATTCGGACACCATGGCATGTGTGCTCTTGGTTCCATTCGGACTTGCAATGTAGAAGTCATAGTTGTCTGCCCAGCTGAATATGGGCCCCAACTCAGTAGTCAGACCAAGCTTTTTGTGATAATCAGCAGCGTTCTTCGACACAAACTGAGCTGCAGATTTGCTGAAGCGTAGAACTTCATCATAGTTGGTTACAAGGCCATGATCACTGACGGTCTTGATCAGCTCATAGCTACCGTGCTTGTGGTGGAGCTTCATAGCCAGTCCTAGTGTGGTATGATTGCGTGTGCCACTGATGTGCTGCTGGATGCATTGCGTCAGGGTGAATGCAGCCTTAGTAGGTGTGCCCCCAGAAACAAGCTTAGACACGAAGCGGAGTAAGGTAGCACTCGTGTCCTCTGTGATCTTTGTAAAGCAGAAATCGCTCAGAACGGAATCTCTTGGCTTTGGTATGCTGGCCACTTCTGACTTGATCCTCCTGATGAGCTTCTCAACTTCATCGTCATCATCCATCTTTGACCTCTTGATCATTTTCAATGTTTTAAGCTATGTACTTCCTGAAACCCACCACAGTGTCACAACACTCCACGTCTCATCCACGTTTCCCTTCAGACTCTTCGATTGCTGGCTTACATGACTCAGAATTGAGAGTTTTGTGGAATTTTGCGGAACTTGTCATAGCAGTTTTGGTGATACTGAGCATCACTGGCATGCAAATCTCCTCGTTCACCAGCTAATGTTAGAGACACCTCAGTCGACCAGGCATGTTGCCACTCATCACATATGTCTTCCAGTACCTGCTTGAATGTTCTATTCCCTTTCCCCCTATCAACTGTCCTGCAATGAACCACTTTCAGCCAATCCTTAAGCATGCACTCTTCTCCACATAATAGACAGTCCCTTTTAAAAACAAATTGTTTTTGATTTGAGTACCCTACGACCAGGATTATTTGACTCTATCTTCCTCTTCTTCCCACCACTCCCAATGTTCCTTGATGTGGATGTATAATTGCAAGAACAGTTTTTGTGTGCGTGAATGGAAACACTGTCCCCCTCGGAAGCCAAGTGAGATGCTAAATTCGTGTGTAGGTAATCTCCCTTCTCTTTGCTTCGAGAGATGAACGTGTTAATGGCTGTGACCTTGAAAAGGTTGACCTTTGCCATTGCATGGTGTGAAGAAGCAGTTCTTCTTGCTGCTGGCCATACTGACCCTGAATAAAAAATAAAAATGAATGAAGCAAAAAAATATATTCTACTTGATTTCAATTGATGCTTATTATACACACACACACACACACACACAAATGAATTATTACTGGTAAGTTCATCTTTGAGTGATTGCTTTGCTCAAGGTAGTAAGCCTTATTTGAGACGTTATTTTACTAGTATGTGCTATTAGCTTACACAAGCAAAAAACTATCATTGCATCAAGGAGGTTAAATGATGCTTGCAGTTGCAATCTTACCTAAGCAATTCATGTTGGCTAACCAACTACAAGCAAATAGTAAGAAACACAAGCTTGTTCTAATGAAAAACGTATTAGGTAGCTAGGTTTAGTTAGGTTAGGTTAGCTAGGTAGTAGCTATCGTTAGCTAAGTGGCAATTAAGTTGGCTACAGATTCATAACAGTTACATACCTTTATCCTACGCTCTTTTTATCCTCCTGTACTTTTTTCTTTTTATGCCCTTCAGCTCGAGATGGAAATTTCCTTTTTGGAGGTATTATCATTTATTGTGGGTATTCGTGGGGCATCGTGGGGGAGTCAAGTGGAGAGTAGCAGGTGATGGCGGTGGGAGAAGGGTGGGGGAGGGGGAACTGCACATCATTGCTCATAAAATCTTTTTTACAACATGTTATGAAACATTCTGGGCTTCGGAATTTCTGGACATCACAAACATGGACTTAGACTCTTAGATCACCTTTCTAAGTTAACTAGAAGCAAAATTATAGCAATTTCCAGTTTTTGGCGATTAATTAGCTCATTGTGCTAATTACTCAAATTGCCGAACATGCAACTCTTAGCAACCAAGCTTAATCTCATCTGCTAAGCCTATAGATGACATTTTAATCATAAAAGGTCATAGAAAACAACATTGCTGGGTTTCATATAGGCCATATAGGGGTTTCCAGTAGACTACCATTGCTACAAATCACTCAAAAAGGCACACCTATCCAGAATGGCTTCCTTCCACTGAAGTCCCATAGCCAGTCCATGTTGGCTCTAGAGAGAACGCTTGCTAGAGTGCCTTTATATCTGGAATCAAATAGAAAAGAAAGAAATGAAGAAATGTAATCTAATCGTATTGATGATGATGATAGAAATATTTTACTGAGCATATAATTCACTCAAATTTACGTTTTTGTGTTTCTCAACCATTCAATCCATAATAGACAATGAATTAGAGTTGTGCATAAGTGCATCTAAAATCTCTATGAGCTCTAAATTGAAATATACCTCTCTCTGCAGGCCCTGTTAGCAGTGCTCCATGTAGCTTTGCGCTCAGTGCTGAGGATGTAGCAGTAGCCACCATGAAAGGTCCAGCCTTGAGGACACATCTGAGCGCTCACCATCTGTGTTTCAAGAAGAAATTTATCACATTTGCAGGTGAATGTCAACTAATTAGAATGTCAAACCTGTTAATAATTATCTCAACTAGTACTTATAATGCATAAAAGCAGCTTTCGGTGATGTTATCACTGAACCGGATTTGTCGAAGAGACTGATGTCTTGTATTGATCAAGCCACCAAGCCAAACACTTTAGTCTGAGGCTGAAATACCTCATCGGTAGGCGCCCAGGGTTTCCACGAGACACCATTGCAGTGAAAGAGCTGACTGGTGGTATGGTTGAAGTGCAGCAGTCCCATAAGCTCAGGGACACAGGGTTTTGCAATGGCGTTATCCACTGTAGCCTAAATACAAATAGGAGGAATATACAAATTCAGTCTTGCTTCAATTTGAAACTTGTATTAAAACTTTTTTCACATTGAAATACCAATACAAATATATTGTATATTTTATTTATTTTTTATTTAACCTTTAGTTCATGTCAGAGTCGAGTTATATAGCATGAGGTGAGTCACAGAAAGCCATCACAAATAAAGAACAGAAATAGACCACAGCATTCAGCAAAGACAATTACATTCAGTCACAATAAGATTGAGATTAACCAGTAAGTAAGTAACCATCAAGTTTATGTGAATGCTGTAAGGATTTATGAATATCATATTCGGTAAAGCACAAATAATACATTCTATATGAACTTGTTCCCCTCCCGAATTTTAGTAAGCCTCTATCTTTTGGATCTCTTTAAGGGATGTGGGGTAGAAAAACAATCATAATTTTGCTATTCAGGAGAGAAGAGACTGAAAATAACTTGATTTGCCTCTCTAAACTGGGGGCTTCTCTCAAGTGACAGCTGGGTGTGGTTTGAACCACTATTACCACTACCACTATCACTATTTTGTTCACATAAAGATGGACATTACTATTGGTTATTGGTGAAACAATGTTATTAATGTAAACACTTAAAAGAACCCTGAGGTATACCTTTATCAATGGACCTACCAGATAGGTAGTTTCTAATCCAATACTTCAGACTACTTAACGCGAGGAACGATAACCTATTCAAAAGCTTTTGAAACATTATACATAGCAGTGTTGACCACTGTCCAAGCAGATCAATATCATTCACAACCAAACATCTGGCTGTGATAGTACTATGTCTACCCCTGAACCCAGATTGATGAGACTTCCTTGTTCAAAAAGCTTTTAAATTGTTCATTTAGGAATTACAGAATTTTAGCCAGACAAGACAGTTATACATATTGTATTATATATTCAAGACTGATTATTTATACTATTATGTTATACATAATACATAAATAGAAGAAATACATAAATAAGTAGATAGATAGACATTTTGTACTGAATGCCCATATCAGAATCATTCCATACCATCTTCGGAAAAAAATTAATTCTCTTTGCTGGGGCAGCGTTAACCAAACATCTACAGAGAATGACTAGTAGTGAAATTGTGAAAAAACTCACATGTTCCTTGGCCAGTCCAGTTTCTCCAGGGCTTGGGACCTTTCTTCGAGGGCCAGGTTTAGACTTAGCAACCACTGCTGACGCCTGCTGCTGTGCCCCCCTGCTAACCACACGGACATTAGCCTTTCTCCCCTTCATGGATGGGGAGGCGTCATCCTCCACTTGCATGTGCATGATGCCATGATACTGCAATTAAAGAGACAGTAGAAATGCAGCCTTCTCTATCTTTTTGAAGAATAATATCAGGTTAGTATCAGTTGTGCTCATGCTTACCGTATAAACAATGTCTGTCCCGTTGTGAAGAATTGATGATGGTCGAATCTGAAAGGTCCAAAATACATGGAACACAAAATAACAATCAATCAAAATTGTTAAGCTTATGGAACAGCAGCAGGTAAAAGCTAGGGATTGGGGAATGCGAGCAGACATAAGCTAGCATCTTATCGTCATCTTATCCTATCAGAGATAGTCAGTACCAGCCCAAACCTGACTTGGTATTGTGGCCCAATACGCAACAGACTCTTTCTTTATTGAGTCCAGTGCAGTAGATGAAGCATATTGCAGAGGTTGTCATTCATCGTTCTCAGTTCTTGGTTTCATTGTGTTACATAATTAAGTATATATTTATATATTTTTTGATATTTGCTGATATCATTAAGTTTCTGAACTGCTGTTTCAATCCATATAAGTCAGCCATCCCATTAGTTAGGGGGGGGGGCTTAGAACAGAGCCCACAGGTGGATGCTGGGGTGGTGGTGGGGTGAGAGCTTCATCAGCATCGGCATAAACAGCAACAGAGCAACACAGTGTGCAGAGCGGCAGCGGCAGCAGCAGCAGCAGAGAATGAGCAGTGAGATTGATGGTTTAAATAGACTGCGCAATTGCAGTGGCTATGCGTATGCTCAGCTGACATGTCAGCTGACTGAGCTGTAGCGCCTCTTCAAGTGTGACTGCCAGAAAAACCCCGCCTTGTAATGCAAAGCTTCGTCCCAATGGTACTGATCAACAACCCTATCAACCCCTGCAGCTATATATATGAATCTTACTTATTGTCCCTTTAACTGAAAAAGAGTTACCCATCTTCCACTGATCTATATTTAGTTATACTGAATAATATGGACCACTTACTATAATGATGTTGGATGAGATTTTCGATAAAATGAAATTAAATGGTGGTGTTGAAGAACAGGTACTTACGGTCTTTGGATTGCCTATGGCTTTGAGTTTCTTCTTTGGCAGACCTGGTTGAGGCTTGGGAATGCTGTCTCCACGGGTCCAGGTTACTGATTCAGTGTCAAGGGGCAGCTTCTCTAGTTGAATGGATCCATGCTGAGGGTAAGTCTCAGACTGAATTTCTTTTCCTTCAAGGACAGGAGCCTCCTGATCCTGCTTTTGCCTGCACTGTCCTGTAGTATTTAATTTGACCATGTTAGTGTTTTGAATTACAAATGAATAATGACAATATATCGCTTCCCATATATTTCAACTTGCAAATTGTTGGAAAATCTGATATGGAAATCCATGTGGCAGCAGAGTGAGCTAGTGATTAGTGCGGCCGCTGAATGAGAGTGAATAATATATATATGTTCATGGTAAACATTTACCATAAACATATAAACTATGAGATTCACATGAACTGTCCAATGTCATACTATATATTTACAGTACTGTCCAAAAGTTTTAAGCACTCTAGATTTTTCTTAGATGGGTTTTACTTACTTACTGCTCTTGATAGTATATTTTTTTAATATTTAGAAACTTTTCATTTAATTATTCTTGAAAAGTCAAAGACTTTTGCACTTTTATTAAATGGCTTTATCGAATATTAAATTCTGATAGGTCAATGGAGGCATTTTGAGGTCTGTTATTACTGGATAACTCTACAGTCAATTATGTTGATATCTGGCGACACCTTGTAGTAAAAAGATGTTACTCCTTGGTTACTGGAGTTTGGTGGAAGCTTGTAAATTACATTAACTCTTAATAAAATAAAAATTAATATTTCACATCAAATCATTAATGCCTTTGTTAAGCAGCCATGTAATAAGTGGGATAATGTACAGGGAGCCATGATTACAAAGTTAGCCCCGACCAGCTCACTGTACATTATCCCTTACATTACATTATCCCTTATTTAACCGCTTTTTATAGAGGTCACCAGTTGTACCGTGACCACAATCTCAGTACTGATGGCGACTGCTCTCACCCGTTCGCGAGTCCCGGATGGTAACTTGAGCTTTGTTGATGCTGCCTATCACCGTGCCTACAGGAAAGACCAGTGTAACTTCAAACGTCTCTTCAGCCTCCTCAAGGTGGTCTTGGATTATTTCAGTTTGCCAGCTCCTCTTTGACATACCTAAATGGAGAGCAACATCACTGATGCTTTTAACATTTTAGTAGGTGAGACAGGGTGTAGATCTTCCCTGTTTATACTGTAGCAATTTTTGTAATTTTGCAGCACATTGTAACATTGTTGAGACTTCTTCTTCTTCTTAGTAGTAGCACTAGCAGCAGTGATAGTAGTAGTAGTAGTAATAGTAGTAGAGGTAGTAGTGGTACTAGCAGTGTTAGCATTTGAAGTATTATGATTATCATTCTTATTATCATCAACATCATTGTCATTGTTATCATGTTCACTTTACTCCCCAAATCCATCATCGTAGTTATTACAACAATTTCTTTTTAATATATATATCTACACTGAAATGAGAATTTACCTGGATCAAACTGAATGAGGGAGGAAGGGCTTGTGAGGAAATCTTTTCCAGCAGTTGCAGTGACCTCGTTTACCTAGTATTTAGAAACATAGGTCAGAAACGTTTTTTACAGTCTATGGAAGAATCAACGGCCAAGCATCAGATAATGGAGCTATCCTGTATCTTCAAAGAAGAAAGCTGTCTTTGTTGTGCAAAAGAAAAATGTTGGTGTTGGTAGGCTCATAGCGTATCACACTGACTAGGCAAAGCTATTTAGTCATTTTGGAGATTGTTAGTCACAATTACTTGCTTCAAAGGATCAAGGATCACTGCTCAGGTCAAATAACCATATAAACACCAAAGGCAAACTCACACAATCCACCTTTTATTTTAAGACGCTGCATGCATGCAGACTCAATAACAAATGAAATGCAAACCTTGACTGTGATGTACGAGGATTCTGCCATGTTTCCCTTTCGAACTATCTCCAGCGAGACACTTCCCTGCTCCTCACACGTGGCGTACTTGGACCGAGACAGTTCCACGCTGGACCAGTGCAGCTCAAGTCTGGAATGACCGGGGCACGCATGGTGAAAACTAAATTCATTATTTCAGTTCAGAATAACAATGAGTGTTTTCAGTTGTTTCTCTTACACGTGGGAGGGCCCGGTGTTGCCTAGAGGATCAGATACTCTGAACTCCAGGCTATCGGTTAGAGACTCCCTGACTGGATTGATGATATAGACAATAGTTCTCTTGTTCAGGTGCATCTGAGAGAAACACTGTCGCACAAATTCACCTGCAAGAGCAAAGAGAAAGACTTTGATGATGAAGACTATGGATTTTGATGATTTCTTTACTTAAATTAACCTAAATGATGACTTTATAAAATTCATTTTATGTAGACATTTGTTTTACCAATTTAAAATAAACATGAGATTCTTTCCTTCACAGGCTCATTTGTATAACTTTTTTTTGCATCTTTTGGACATAATGCATTCCCTGTGAAATGATGTGATTTGCATTTCCCAGTATGTTGCATTTCCGTTAATGTTCCAGCTGTGATGAGGATGGTAATGCTATTTTAGTTCCCAACCTGTGGTGACGTTTTCCAGGTAACCAAAGTAAGGTGGGCGAACGATGCAGAACGTGAGCTCTTCCTCTCTGGTATGACTGTCTTGTGCCTTTAGCTCCCGGGATGACAGAAAGATCCCGTAGCGACCATCGGCTAAAAGCTCTGCCATCCACAGCGGGTGCAGTTTCACAACCTCAGGAGATGAATTATCCAAGGGCTTGATCTGGAAATTAGACACAGCTTGCAAATGAAGTAGGGCGTGGCTAACGTGAACAACTTGGACACTGAGGTCGTTCGGACCTGTGACACGGCATGACATTGCATCTATTCTTCACAGCACAGTTGATGGAACGTAACACCATTGCTCCATATTGTGCCTGCTTCAATTATGGTTTTGTTGATCAATTGTCCATCTCTCACCACTACTAGCAGTATAGAGGTCTTTCACGTGATGTAAGACACCCTCTGGCGGCCATATTGGAGGTCCTCTGCTCTGCACAAACAGCTGTTTGTGTTTCTAAACGTACAACCTGGCCGTGTTTAGATAATGTTAGCTTTGTTAGCAAACTAACCATAGTATCTGGTCAGCTAGCCATCACTGCCTTGTTGCTAACACGTCTGATTTGCACACTAGCTAAGATATCTAGTAGAAGCTAGCGTTAGCAGTGGCTAGTAGGTGCATGTTAACATTAACATTGATTGTTTTGCTAAAGTAGCCTGCTGGCTAGTTAGCTAGCGAAACCAAAAAAACAGGTTAACTATCTACATCCACACTACAACAATCTTTTTCAGATATCTCTCAGTTTTATATCGGCCTATTTAGACAATATTTTCAGCCAGTTCTCCAATAAACCTCCATGATGGCACCAACCGTGGTTGCTAGGAGATTTGTGACGCAACTGCTAGCATCCACAACACACATAAACAAGCCATTGTCACCTACCTGAATAGTGAAGAACACAGGTTCTGTGTGTAACCGCCCATCCAGCAGGAAGCCCCTGTTTGTGCTGTCGGAGGCGGTAAAGGCAAACCGATCGATCTGTGACGGACCCCCGCCATGCTTATATGTTACCTCCAACTTCTGTACGTTTCCCTGGGTGAAGTTGAAGCCAGCAGTCAGCGTGGCACCACCTAAAAGCAACTTGCCATACTGTGGAGGCTGAAGAAGCACAAAGGTCAGGCCACCGGGTGGAGTGTCTGGGTCAGACAGGGTCAGGCAGTCAGGACCAAGGGTTACGGAGGAGCCCTGGGGAACCATCAGGCCCTGGTTGTGGGATAGCGATGGCAGGACGCGATCCACCATTTCCACTGCAACCTCAAAGGTTCCATTTCGGCTAGTCTTACCATTACTGACAACAAACCTGCCGAAACACACCACAGATTGAGTGTTAGGCTGTGTGACCAAATGTAATCACTATAAAAAAACAGGTAGGTAGGCTATGTTCACACCACAGGCTCTCGTGTGATTCCAAATTGCGGCTCATATCTGTAACTCATATCTAATACCAATATGAACTGAGAGCCATGTCAAAAAGATACATGTGTAACAACAACCAAATATGTCACATCCATTTTTATGCTGCACGTCTGCTCGTTTTGAACACGAGTTACAGTATGTGCCTTCAAATATTGAATGAATTGAGGCATCTTCCCAAATATCAGTCAAGTGGGCTATTTGGCTCTCTTTCCATTGTTGTGTCTTGTACTCCATGCTGGCTCAGCCAAGCTACCATGGATGCCAGAATTAACAGTTGTCTCAGATGAATGACATAAGATTTACTTAATCATGGCAATGCAGATAAATTCCGATTTGCACGTTCAAATGCTAGTCGCATGGCGGTCACATGCCGGAGGGAGAAAATCAGAATAGGGACGCTTTCAGCTGCAGTGTGAACATAGCCTCAGATGTTTGAGAAAGGTTCTTGAGCAAGTTTTGTAAAAAGGGTTTGGGGATTCTCACTGAAAAGTTTCTCTGGGTGCACTGGCTCGGTTGTCATGCACATAAGCCACAAGGTTTGCTGCTATGTCCATCTGGCTGAAGGTGGAAATGGCCAACCCAGGATGTCTGATATACTCTATGTGTCCATGAGCCGGTGGGTTTGTGATAACATATAGAATTTCCTCTGGCTTGTCTGTGCCGTCTGTGGCTAGCAGTACGTCTGTGGTGAGAACCACGCGATCCCCGCGACTGACGTTCACAGGCTTCACAAAGACGGCAATGGTTCCTGAAAATCATGGTGGTGAGGCCATAGTTTGAAGGTTATGCTTTCATTTGGAGGAGTTTGCCAAGCAAGCAGGATATGATTGGATATTCATTCATTCATTTTCTTTATCCACTTATTCCTATTTATGATCACAGGGGGCCTATCCTAGCATGCCTTGGGTGGAATACAATAGTGTCAATTACTTCACATTGCTAACAGGCAAATGGTCGAGGACCCAAGGACTTTTATGAGAGGTAAACTTACAGTACCTTTTTCCATATCCTTGACAGAGATGTGGAAGTGCTGTGCAGGTGATCGATTCTTTCCATCCAGCAAGTAGAAGACAAAGAAGTCCTGTTTTTCAGCACTGTGCAGACCTGTGTGCAGATAGCGCAACAGGTTCATGTCCACTGTTTCCTGGGTGCAGTTTCTACCAGCAGTCAGCGTCACCCAGTCTTGGCCCTCCTGAGAAAGGATCAGTCACAATTAGGCTTGGAACACTTGAAAAGGAATTTAAGTCAATGTTAACCCTATGGCCCAAGACAGTGTAGTCTTATAGCAATGGCTTGCTACAAAGTGAACAGTCCTAAAGGAATAGTTTTCCACATGATAATTACAATCATGTGGATTCTGTATTCAATGGGATGTGGTATTCCATTTCTAAGAGAATACATCAAGTTGTTGGGAGATTGTCCTGTTGGTCAGAAATTGGTCTTGCCCGTTGAGCGATGAGAACACATAAAAATCATCCATGTGTCCCCAGTAGATCGTTGGCTCTGGTGCACCATGCTAATACTTTAGCATACACTATGTTGAGTGATAGTAGGCTCCATATTAACACTTTAGCATACACTATGTTGAGTGATAGTTTAACAGATAAATTGACCAATGGGACAATCTCCCAAAAACATAGTGTATCCCTTTCAACATGTAAACATCATTCCACCAACCTTAAGCTGAAGTATTCCTTGAGTAGGAACACTCTCAAACACATACATGACCTCTGCAGAGGGAGTATCACTGTCCTGTGTAAAGAGCGTAACACTGGATATAAGCCTGGCCTCCCCCGGCTCAACCTCCAGTCCGTTGTTCCTGGAGGACAGAACAAGTTGCAATTACTTTCCTACAATAAGGAATGTTTTACTGTAAATAGCAACTATAGTGAAGGTGTTACCCTGACCTTATAACTCGAGGCTCCTCGTCGTTGACTGGCAATACTTTAACCATCACTTGTCTATGGAGCTGGTGCTTCCCATCAGTCAGCTGGATGGTGAAACTATCCTCCATATTCTCTGAGTCATCGTGCATGTACATCAGAGCCATATCTGGAAACAGTAATGGATACAGGTTCATTTGAGTTCACTTATTCGAAGATCTATATTTGGAGTTTACATAATATTAGAAAGGTCTGCATTCTATTCCTGACAATTTCCCAATTCTCAGGATCTGATGTAATTATTCTTTGTGTCGTGATCACTTGGGCGGCCATTTATCAAAGTGGTGCATGTACAAATATGTGCGTAAAGGGAGGGATTTAAACTATCCATTAAATTAAACCTCCATTTTTTAAAAGCAGGGAAAGTTGACTGAGCATGCTCTGCAATGTTCTACTTCACATTCATACAGTTCCACACACTGACACTGGGAGCTGCCCAGTACAACTACAGTCAATGCTCCTCTGGGGCAGTTGGGTTTTGAGTGCCTTGTCCAAAGGCACTGTGACAGTAGTTTTTGGAGGGAAGAGGCAAGCCTGCTTCTCTACCCTCTAGGATACTGCCACCCTCTCCCTTGTATGTACGATCATTCCCAATTTTAATCGAAGAAACTTTTCTATGCAACCTTGATAAATCCAGATCCATTGCCAAACCCTGACTGAAATCTTAGGTAAATGGTATTTCCTAGTAGTTATACCTGAAAGCTGAGGTGAACAATACTTTCTAGTAGGAAGCTTGTGTCTACTCTTTACTGAGAACACTCACCTAGACTGAACTTACACACCTACACAGGCAAACTCTAACTCATAACAGATTCATGAATGAACTGAGTTCACTTTGATACAGATTTCAGTCCTATGAGGCTTAACCACAGAATCGTGAACGGTACCATTTCTCAGATCTGTCATCGTAAAGTCTTCCACTGGGGTTTCCACCTCCCTTCGCCTGTAGATCGACCTTCCACTGTTGCGGTTCACAATGCTGCCGTGCCGAGGGGGCTTGGCCACGCTGAAGAGCAGCACGTTCTTGGGGATGTCCAGATCCACAGCGTTTAAAACCGATGGGTCCAGCTCCTTCATTTCCCCCTCTCGTACCTCATCACACAGGGAGATCAATATACAACCACACTCTCAACGCGACACGTTCTCTCATACTTTCATCTGTCGGGAGTGTTTCATTTGTCATTGTGGTCTACAGTGGTGGTTCTCAATGTTGGTCTTCGGGGGCCAGAGCCCTGCTGTGAAATCAGGGACTGTTTAAAGCCTGAGATGCCAGGAGAATGCAACTAACTACCTGGTAGGATAGAAAACCAGCAGGACTATGGACTCTCGGAGGACCAGGATCGAGAACTGCTAATCTACAGCAGAACTTACGGTGATGTTCCTAGCCAAGAACTCTGGGATCTCGTCGTTCGTCGGGCTGATGATAATGTAGAAGGGCAAGTCCACAGAGCTGTGTTTGCCGTCTGTTACGCAAAGCATGAACTGGTCTGCCGTGGGCTCCATCCTTTGGTGTCTGGACTGCACGTAGTTCACGTGTCCGTTAATGATGTCTTTGTAGGAAAAGGAGGCTGGGGGAAAAAAGAGGCGAGACACCATAGAGGAAAAATCCAACATTTGAAAACGCAATTATATTGTGTTTCATCTGATTGCCTCCTTATCTTATCCAATGCATGTAGATAAAATGGGAAATATGCAAAATCACTAACTGAAGTAG
>CABFOQ010002993.1:9103-58529 GCA_900660455.1 Gephyroberyx darwinii | reverse complement strand
CAACATCGTGCTGCTCCATGACATCATCCACACCAGAGAGTCGCTCACCTTCGTCTTTGAGTATGTGGGAGGGGATTAACAGTGTAAATCTGTGTGTGTGTGTGTGTGTGTGTGTGTGTGATATCATGTCGCACCATCATAGCAATTTCTGGGGAAATGTGACACAATAAAGCGATTGTTTGAATGTTTTCCAACCATCCCAACATCTCAGGATGTACAGTTAGCTACGGTACACTGATTGTGTATATAACAGTGACCGACGCCAGTGTGTGTGTGTCTTACTCGGATGGTCTCGGAGGCAAAGTGGCCCTCAGTGATCATGAGGTTTCCGGTCTCGTCCAGTTTGATAATGGCCCCGGCATTGGCCTGGACTTCAGCTTCGAAGGCCTGATGTTTCTGTAGCTTGCCCTGTGGGAAGGAAAGACATATGGACATAAAAGACATAAAAATCAAAACATGTCTGCTGTAGCCAGAATATACGACAAGTCAAGGGTCACTCAAAGGCGGAGCAACGAAAACAAGGACATTGGTAATGAGTCCAAATGTCTGTGCACACACCAAACACACATAAAACCAAGGCAGCCGAACCTGCAGGTTGGAGGGGTCCTTGTAGTTCTCGTCGGAGGCGATCTGCAGCTTCTCCTGGATCCACTTCTCCAACTCTTCTGCGTCACGGCGGAAGAACTGAAACCGGTAGGAGTCCTCCAGCTTCTGCCGGCGCACCATCGACAGCTCCTTGAAGCGTCGGTAGCGGTCCAGCACCTGCAGCCGGCGCTCCTGGATGTCATCGGCCGTCTCCAGCACTTTAACCCCAGTGGTGTCCATTTTCTGTGGAACCAATAGTAGAAAACACTCAGCTGTTTTGACATGTTTATGATTCAGTTTCCCACAGGTTGGCAGTTTACTTCAACAGTGCGGGGTGGAGGGACTGGATTGTTGCCCAGTAGCTCATATTTTTTTCAGGCATTTAAGTCTCTTTAAGCTAATGCTAGCAATATTAGAGTTGTTCCAATACTGATACCAGTATCGGAAATGCCTCCGATACAGCCTAAAATGCTGGATCGGGTATTGGCGAGTATGCGAGTATATGCACCGATCCGATATCACGTAATTTATCATGTGATGATAGCTCATTTATGCTACACAGGCAAACAACAACAACACGTGTGGTGCTAGAGGAGTGTAACGCACACCGGACGGAGTGTAACACACTGGTATTGGATCGTTACTCGGTATCGGCCAATACACAAGTTCCGGTATCGGAATCGGTAAGGAAAAAATGGTATCGGAACATCTCTAAGCAATATATAACTTGCTGCTGCAACATTCTGTGACCATTATATTCCCATTTGATTATCACTACTTTAGTGAGGCAAACACAACATACAGCTGATTACCTCCCTGGCATTTTGTGACATTTCAAACATTTCCTCTGTAGGAACCAGACATCACATGGCTCGCTGTGTCATTGGCGCATAATTCATTCATAATTCATTCATGGGTGCAGCTTAAAAAAAAAAATAGACAAGCCATTTTATTTAGGGACTATAATATGGCTCCCACTGTATGATGATGATCCCCACATAGTGTCAACTATCACCTTTGTAAGTCGCTTTGGATAAAAGCGTTCAAGTTCAACAAGTCAAAGCCAGTTTGTACAAAAGCTCAGAGGGAAACTGGGAAAGGCAAACACATGAGCAAAAACTTTGGACTAAGATTTGTGTCCATGTGGCTCCAGGGCCTGGCCCCTTAATTATGACACCATCTCCTAGCACGGAAACTGGGCATGAAACTATGAGGCAGGATATAAAAGGGACGAGGCCGGTTGTCCAAACAAAAATCCCCCATCCTGTCTCACGCTGAGTGGCCATGGGGCTAGCAGCTGAAACACTAAAATGCCAAACGGGGGTGGGGGCGGAAATTCCACATGCATTTGAACAGTCACCAGGCTTCACGAAACAATGGGATCGCTGCAGTCAGCTTCTCTGTCCACCGTGCCTCGATCCCATGACCACCATAGCCCCAAACTGTGGGAATGTCTAGCTAGCAACCCTGTTGAAACACTAAACATGACTTTGTATTGGCATCCACATTGGCTTAGCTTCTGAGAATTGGGCAACGAGCACAGCACAGGCAGTACCCGTCTGAATAGCAGCAAGTGAGGTTAGAAGAAATGAGGCGCATTTTGACAGCAGAGGACAGGATCCCAAATAGTAACTCAAGTCACTGGGAGGCATATGACTAAACTCTGGTTCAACAAATCTCCACAATGATACATTCAGAAGCACTTCATGTGACTTGAGGGAGTGAACAACTACAGTGTTTCCCTTTATATATGGTGGTAGGGCATCCGGGGGGGGCTGGCCCTTGTACTTTTCAAAGCTCATCTGAGGGAACGAACTGCATGGGAGAAAATTTATTTTCCACTCATTGATGTATGATTACGTGACTCCGCTAGCAGCTGCACTAATGTCAGTTTGCGGTCAGTGCGGTCGTCATAGTTGTAAAGTTGTACATCCTTCAGACTCCTCATCAGCAGACAGAAAGACAGAGAAATAGAGATATTGATCTGCCTCACCAAGCCAAGGTCAACAAAACCCAGACTGAAAACTGCATATTGAATACTGCAATGTCAGTGGCAATGTCAAAAGGAGTAGGGGTGGGTGGGTGCCATACCTAAAAGCGGATGAAAGTGGCTTTTTGTTGGCATTACAGACAGTGAGACAAAGAGGGAGGGATGGATGTGAGACAGTAGAATGGTCCATCTCTAGGCTTTCTGGCAGGCTTAGTGGAGCCAACAGTGCAGTGATGGCGTCCCATTCAGCACAGTCAGAGGCGCCATTAGCTTTCCAGACAAGCAGCCCACACCCTTTTACACCAATACACTATCCACTGGCATAGAAGGTTTACTGCGAACCCATAAAAGGAGGCTATGTTATGTATTGTGACAATTTAACAGCTAGCACAAAAAGACTCTTGTCTAAAATCTGTTCATACATTTGCAAGTGCAACTTATGCTGTGTATAGTGACCTACAGTAGAGAACTAAACAGCATGTATATTAGGACTTTTTTCACTGGGTATGTTTTTATCCATAGGCAGAAAGGGCAGCCTAGGTCTGTCGTCCAACAAATCTGAGTTCTAATCTCAAAGCAGAACAACAACAAAAAATACACTAGCATTGCTGTGTATAAGCCGATTACTGGCATCACCACACTGCCTGACAAAAGTAACAGGCCACAACGCTAGCTAGCACCCCCTCCCCCAATCCAGCCCCTAACTCTTGCCCCAGTTCACGGAGGGCTTAAATCATCGCAGGGATTTAACCGACCTCAGCCCCATTCAGGACAGTAATGCCATCCTAAGTGGGACAGGCTGGTCTGATTGACACTTTTTCTGACCAATACAATTTTTTGGGAGATGGGCCAGTGTTTCCAGATCACAACATAACCTTAACAGTGGGAGCTGCCCAGTAGAACCTACTTACTTACTGAGCAGCTGGGGCATTTGGGGGTTATGTGCCTTGCTCAAGGACACTGTGATAGTAGATGTTGATCAAGGGGAGAATTGCTTCTGATTCACTTTCCCCTCCCAGTTTTCCCTGCCCGTCCAGGGAATTCGCACTACTGACTGCTTTAGGCTCCAACTGCCGCCATTTTGCATAGCCTCAACAGTGCAACACAACTTAGATGCTCACACTCTGTATCAAAGTAGCAAGGCCATAAAGAAAAGCTAATGATTTGCAGTGAAACAGTCACTGAACAATGGCCATGTTTTGCTCTGGTGACAAAAGCTGTTGTAAAATTGCATTTACTTAGAAGCAATAAAATATCAAAGCTCATGTCCTTTAAACTTAATTAAAAAAATAAATAACACAGTAGAATTATGCTAAATGTTGTGGAGGTCATATTATGTCCTTTAATAAAAAGTCCCAGTTGGGCTGCAATTAAACAGTAGCTGTGTGCTGCTTGGTAACTGCAGTGACACAGCACATTTTTCAACCACGTGCGGTTCTATCAACTCACTGTGAGGACAGCAGGTCTTTAAGATTGCTTAGTTTGACCTTATAAACTGAAGTGTAAATAGGACCAATATGGGTATTTTGAATCAAGTCGAACAACAATTTGAATGGAATTTATTCATTGACTCAAATATATATGAAAAAGAGGAGTCAAAATGAGCTTCATAGGAGGGTTGTTTGACGCCCCTACATACCGTACATCTGCAACTGCTGATAGCATTTCCCAACTTGCATTACAAGATAAGAACTCCTCTTTCTTCATCTCACTGCTGCCACCGTGGGGGGGGGACTTACTCGCTCCAACAAACACCCACACATACTGACAGAAGCTTCCAGCAGCACTGGAAGCTTCTATTCCAAGGACTGCCGTGTCCATGTAACCCTTACTCCCTTTCTTCCAGGCTCATTCAATTTTAAAGTCGGGAAGGAACTTTGAATGGATGCCAGCTGCTTAGTCATCGGCCTTCCAAAGTCCAACTATCCACTTTTACAGCCACAGAAATGGCGTTTTAGAAAATTCTTGACTGCACACCTTCTCCGTATGTGAATGAGATGCAGACAAAAAAATGCCCCTAAACTTGGGCTGGAATGGTATGTCAAAACATCCTCAGTGTGATCCTCAACATCAGTACAACACCCTTAGTTTGGGGAAGCACAACTAACATTGTGTTTGATCACAGGTAATGATCTGAAAAACTGCAGGCTAATAGCTTGGCTACTTGATAGCTATGTTATTTTCATAGCGGACATAGCTTAGACAATCGTCATGCTGCAGAGGGCTGGTAATCAGCAGGGACCTCACGATTCAAACTGGTTTCTGTTCAAGAGCTATGATTTACTTACTTAATAATACAAAACCATGCAATGTGATAAACATGCTCATATTACTCCCAGAAGCACGTAAGCTTTCTGTGGCTCTTACCTGGAATCTCATAAAAGGAATGTAAGGAAAATGTACAACTTAAAATTGCACGTTTCTTAGTTTCCAGGTGGCCACTATAAAAGAAAATGATTACATGTGATCATTTCCCCCCCGAGTAATCCCTGAGCTGATTTGACAAGGCTGCACAGTGAATTGGCCATTGATCTTTTCCCACTCTCTGCTCAGAATCAAGCTTTTCTCAGAGAGCCATGCCACATATGGTATTTATAGAGGCTCTGTGTGGTTCCCATTGCTTCTAAGTGTTCAGAGAAAACCAGCTCTGCCAGGAGATAAAACACAAGTGTGTGGGTGGACGAATGGAGAAGGGTGTCTATTTAGTCCATTAAAATTATTGCCCACACACTACACAAATCACCTGGATAATTCAGTTGAGAGCTTCTACTTAGGTAGGTCTGCACTGACTTCCTGGTATAAATAAATCGATTAGGTTTGTGAATATATAAAAAGCTTTCCTATAGCTAGGCAAAAAAACGCTACCCTGGTTCAAAACAGACTCTTTAAGGTTTAGGAGTGGATACGCTTAGACGACAGAATATATCCGGTAGGTTAAATGTCACGTTAAGACTGAACTGAAGTCACTCCCTCTGATTGCAAAGGGATAAGAGTCACATCAATGGTATAAATTATGAATGCAACCATTCAGTAAATGGAAGCTAGTTTGCTAAGCAAGTAAACCAATATTGGATGTAGTTGTAACAATGACGCTAGGCTATGCTCTGACATTAGGCTCTTTCCCAGAGAGCATCTTTCCAGTAGATTAATAGATTGCACAGGCCTATACTGAATCCATCAGAGGTCCACAGAGAATTGGATTAAGTAATGCACTTACCAACTCCCAGTTACTATGGCGATCCATCTGTTATGTTATGTCATAGTGACGCCATACTGGGAGGACAGAGGCTAAAGGAATTTACAGGAAATGCGAGAGTCCCCTGGGACAAGGCAAGCCTGTTCCCCTATTGTAGAACGGAGGAAGAATGCTGAATGAGAAAGATACGAGAGCAACAATTCCTTTTTTCCCCTCTTCCTCGAAATGAACTTTGTACACCCTACAGCTCACTGTCATTCCCTTTGCCTTTACAGCATGGCTAGCCAGGACATTTTCATGAGGCAAGAGTTTATTTAAGCAGCCGCACCCACTAAGGAATTTTCATACAACACATCGCAAAATATCAAGGAGGTGCATACATTGAGATTGGATTTCCATTAATGGGATCTACTAATGCTTGACAACCTCAACATGTGGTGTATAAAGTGCTGGCTAATGAGAGCGTGAAACCTGGCAAACTTTGCAATGTTTGACTATTTGCCTGGTCCATCAACATGGATTGGCCTGCTAACAAGTGGGCGAGAGAAATTCCTGTCAGGACAGTAAACTAGCCAGTCACGGTCCTGATCAGGCCAGCAACTAGCAGGCCTCTAGGTGCAAGCCACCTAACTAATGGGGGGAGGAACTAGTTATCTCAATGTTTTTTGAAGGAATGCCAAATGTCATGCAAAGACTGTCACACTAACAAAATGCATGCAGTAATAATGAACTTACGTCCATTATTCCGTAACGAGTACAAGAATAAAACTTTGCACTGGCAAGTCGGGTTAGTCCCTACTCAGTATGAACTAAGACCTCAGCTACAGCCTACAAACAGAAACACAGACAAACACATGCACAATTCAGACCGCCAGCCACTTACCAAATCCACTTACCATCACCAAATTCAATTACAATCAATTACAAAATTGCAAATAATATCAGACTGACTGATCTGAATTGAGTTTGACAGGATGAAAATAAGGCAAATATTCCAAAACCAAATCATACACACATCAGCTTTCTCTAGTCGGGATCCTCCTTGAACGTATCTTGGCTACGTCTGTGGCGAAGTCACACATCTGCAGTCTCTATGTCTGTTGTACACTCCATTACAGCCCAATAGTGATTGAGGAACCAAAGTCTCAAGCTCTCTGCGCAGACAGACGCATTGCCCCTGCAGTGGCTAAACTGTTCAGAGAGCAAGCCCACACTTAGCCCAGCCCATGCGTCTCTCTCCACTTGCTGCTGCCTACCCCTCCCTCCAGTGACCTCGCATCCCTTTATTCAGCAAAACAACATCACCGCTGCCCTGCTCTCGAATGTTCTCTCCTGCGCAATCCAAAAAGACAGGTGAATTTGAGACACACAGGCACACAAAGCACACACAACGGTGAGACGAACATGGTTGTTACCTTGAGTTTGGGTTTAGTAAACGTGGACATGATGGGTGTCTGGCTGGCTACAGGGCATAACATTGATCACACAATCAGTAAAACTTGAATTAGTGCATCAACAGGAAAAAAGCAATTGAAAAAAGCCGAGTCAGTATGAAAAGATGTTGCTCACAGGAACCATTATGTACCTTCATTTGTTGGACTCTTTTCCAACAAAACGAATGACAATGAGTTAGCAGAGGTAGACTGTATCTGCAGGCCCAACACCGGGCCTGAGAGGCTGCCAGCCCTAGGGACAGGGAGGCCTATTTTCTATTTGGGTCATGGTCACACAGTGCCCTGACGTCATGATAAAAAAAGACACTCCTTAGGGCGTTGGGAACAGATAGACACAAACCCTAGATTGGGTTACAAAAGGATGAGGTAAACCTTTACAGACAAGTGTATGGTTTGAACTCACTGTAGAGCTGGTTTTGACAAATAACAAGGTAACATTAAATGTCTGAAATTGTCAAGCAACACATGCCGCATTGTAATTTTATAACTCTACAGCAAACCACAGAGGTCATTTACAAATGATTACAAAGCTGACCACACAAAACGTTGGACCCAGCCCTCTTTGGACAGTCATTTTCTTACAGTGCTGTAAACTAATGTGTTGGACGTAAGGTTACAATAGGTCAATTTTGCATTTTGCAGACCCTTTCTGGAATAAGGGCTAACTGATGTGAATTCCCTTCAGTCATTTCAACACCACACTGCAAGTTTGGCTGTCGTGCATCCTACAGCTCATGACTCAACACTGGGAACTAGCAGCATAACCTTTTTGCAGTGTACCTACAAGAGCTGTGGTTGTCAGCAAATCAACAGATTAAAAAGCTTTAAACAGACAAAACAGAATCATTTGAATGCATGTATTTCCCTCATTGGCAGAAGTCAGTATTATCAGGAATGGCTTTGCAGTGTAGAGGCAGTTCTGCCACACCACCTTTGGGGCTCCTGATGTCTTGACTACAAAAATATTCTAGGAGAACCCCTGAATACAGGTAATCAAATGTTCAGAAAGTGTACTCGTGTCGTTTATCAATTTGCCAGCTCTGAAACTTGAGTAAAATAATATAAGTTTTAAGAAAAACAATACAAAGCATTTTCTATAGTTCCACCAATGCTTTTACTCACTGAGACCCACAACAACATATAATCTAAAAAATCCTTCAATGCAAGACATGGCAAAGGCACAAGACCTAACAAAGCGTCATCCAAAATTTCTAAATCATGTATTTCCAAAAAAAAAAAGGGATTGTGATGCAAAGAATTTTCTGACTCACTCTGGCAAAACACATTTTAAAACAGCCTTGACACTAATTAAATGGTATCAATTGGAGAAAGTAGGCTGAATGCAATGAGATATTTTGAACTAAACAAAGCCTCTGGTCACAGAATAGAATTTTTGGCAAACTATAGTAAATGTCAGAAAATCAGCCAATTTCTCAAATTAATGCCTTTCCGGTTTGTTCATTCAGGCTTTTAACCAACTCTGCAAGCTAGACAGCTAGACTAAATGTTCTCATGTGCAGCATACGTAATGTTGAGGTAATTTTGTTTCAGCTTTAAAAAATTTTTTTATTTTGACAAAGACAGAAAACAAAACCCAGTAGAATTTTTGCATATTCTTCCGTGTTCAGTGATCGTTGGTTTTCGGTCTACTTAACCTAAATAATTTCACAGTGGTTTTCATTGCAGGATGGAATGGGGAACTGTGATGTCAGATTAGGGTAAAGCATTAAGATGATGACAAAAGGCGATATATAGTCCTTCAGGAAACACTTGCAGCATCTTTGGTGCTGCTGGCTTAAGCAAGGTGGACGCTTAGGCAAGGCTACCAACTTAACAAATACTATTCTGTTGCAGCTGCTTGTTATTTGCATGTGACTGGTGGTAACACAATTTACCACCTATGTTTAAATTGAGACTAACAATACAAACTTAATCTGATTAAAAAGCGATACTCGCATTATAGCAAATGTAATGTAAACGCCTAAGTCTGATTATCTTAACCAGAGCACGATCATAAATCTGTGTAATCCTAACGCGATTAACACATCTCGATTTCATGTCCATCTTTCAATTCATGTGGCCATGTATGCACCATAGTCTGTCATTTTTTGTGTGCATTTGTGTTAAAAAAAAAAAAAAAAAAAGGTCAGAGGACGTTGACCTAGATGCAACAGGGATGTGCATACAGTTACACAAATGACAACATGGTGACACTCCCATGTCTGGTGCTGCATGACTGCATCAGAGCACCTTCTGCTTTAAGCCAACACTGAGAAGTCCACTCATCAATGTGCTCTGAAGCACATCAACGCAATCTGACAAAATGTTTTTGTCTGAAAGTTGACTGTGGGCTGGATCTCACTGCCTCACATCCTTCTCTAAGTAAACTAACCAGGCTATCATATACATCCATGTAAACCCAGGTTACTTGGAGAAATTCTGATACTATGAACGATGCATTCATTTTAATCTAAAAATAACCTTCTTATTCACAGTAACTACAGTATAGCGTTCATGTAAATGTACCAAATGTCACGTTATTGCAATAACATGGTGTGCGGAAGCCCTACTGAGATTTCTGTCTGAACCCCCCTTAAGAGTGGAGGGGCATTTGGTATGTCAATAATTTGACACCACCCTGTTGTCGGGACAGTCATTCAGTTGCAGTGATGTAAGACAGCAGGTCCACATTTCACAAATCCAGCTATGTAGCAGCCCTCTCTACTATGTCTTTGAATATGTTAGTTTAAGGCAATGCTTATCCGTAGCTTGTCCCCCTGTAATAGATGTGCTCTATTAGAACCCAGGGTCCTTTCAAGGCCTAGTACCACTAGCAACGAAAACAAAGATGCAACGCCACTCAATTCGACAAAGCCGAACTTTCTAAGTATTTGTGAATAAAATATCCAGCTATCTAAAAAGATGTGTACCGTTACATAATTACACTAGCCCATATCTGAATGAATGTAAGTTAATAGCACTGACAGCCGGAGCCATTTGTTCCACGGCATTCCAGCTGCACTGGGCGGGTCCCATCCGGCCATGGCCGACAAGATAATGCAGCTGTAAAGCCATTTTTATTCATTTACAAAACACATAATGCACCGACGGTTGGGGGAGATCCATTTACACGACTATTGGTGAATTAGATAGCATTTCTACAACGCTAGCTATATAACTAACCTTAGTAGACAGCAACTGCTGGCAAAACGCTGCATTCATGTTATTGTCAATAATGCATATTTTAACAAAAGAAGCAGGAAATACCATGTAGTTTCCAAACTTTGAATTAAATATCTAACGCTTGAGATCACAACGTTGAATCAAACGTTTGTTTGAATGCAGCGGAGCTCTGACGGTTTCAATGTAAAGTTAAGCTAATGTCACCTGGTAGGGTAAGATATAACTACTCTAAACCTAAAACAGAGGCAAACTGGCGACAATGTGAGAATTTTATTTGTTTTCCTTCCGTGCTTCTTAGATGTTTGCAATTTGTTTGCGTTGCTGTAGTTTCATATATCATTCAACGAATATAATTCAACAAAAGAAGCGCTTGCAGCTAACGTTAGCAAAACGAGCTAGCGAGCCCATAGGTTAGCGGAGAGGGGGCAGAAATGTAATTAACAGGGCATCTAATATAGCAAGTTCTACACTATTTTAACAAATATGTTATCATATTGGCGGTAAAATAGCAGTTCATTAAAACATATGCATTTTCGTACCTCAGTCTAGCGTGTAAAGAGCTTGCGAAGGGTTGTCGAAGCGGATCGAAGATGTAGGGTGAGACCAATGTTGGCTAAGGATGGCTGTTTTTTTTTTACGGAGCGTGACGTCACTCACTGCAGATGTACGGAAAGAACCGACACTTAACAAAAACAACCGAGCTCCGAGACCACCATTACTATTGGCTTACAGTTCATTATCATGAAACATCTTAATTAATCGTGTCATATTAGATCACACTACATTGATTAGTGTATTATGATTACTATTATTGTTATGATTACTATAATTATTATTATTAGTAGTAGTAATAATAAGTAAGTAATAGTAGCAGTAGTATCAGAGGAAGAAGAAGCAGAAACTATATCAACATAGCACTTTTTAAACAAAGTCACAAAGTGCTGTAGGAACAAAACAAATATATTAACAATGAGCTGGAATAAAGAGAAGATGTGAATCTGGCTCCTTTAAGCCACGCTTAGCAGAGCAGAGCAATAGAGACTATGTTAAAATAATATTATAATACAAATGTGCACCACTATAACAATAACAGGAGAGGCAACCACATCCTCCACACCACCACCCACCCAGATTTTTTTGTTTTTGAAAGCCCTTCATTTCTGAAGTTTTTATTGTTTTTAATCAAACAAACAAACAATGTCACACAATGTTATCAAGAAACCAAAACGTAAACTGCCACGGAGCCATTCAGTTGATTTGCTATATACACAGTCTGCTCTTGTTCCATTAAGTGATGCCAATGTCTCAGTGAGTCTCCTGTTGGTATCTGGATTGTCTTCTGTAAGCTTTTTCCTCCACAGAGAGGAAGCCAGTGCACACGGAGCTGATCATGGGTCATGCTTCTCCTCAGGAAGTGATTTCACTTGTCTTTGAATTGAATCAATCAATTCAAAGTCCAGTCAGGCAAATCCCAGCTCTTTCACTTTCGCTTGCCCCTTAAACAATGTTTGTTAAAGTAAAGAATTTCCTTTTTTTACTGTAGAAGTAATGCATTTTACACACTATCTAGCTCTATAATATTGTGGATATATCTGTAGAGGTAGGACCACACGTCAGTACAGACACTTGGTAGCGAAAAGCTCTGTGATAAGCTGAGACCAAACCATTTATTGCTTTATAAGAAATCAATCAAATCCTAAATTTGATTCTAAAATCAACTGTGGAAAAGAAAGAGCTGTGGCAAGAATACAGAGAGTTACAATAGTCAATATGAGATGAAATAAACAAATAAGTAACTTTGGCCAAGTTGGAAAAGGACTGTGTGATGGAGTGGGGGTCAAATATGGACAAACATAGCATTTGACTAATTGCTCTGCATTCTATTGAGTTTTCAGAGAAATAATTAAAAACGTCTGTACAACACAGGCTTGTTTTCATTTTAACTTCTAAAAATAAATAGATTTTCAGAACTGACTTACACCAATGTGGACTTTGGTTCACTATCATGGACCTCACTGTTGCGCCATCTCAAAACTTGGCATACAGAATGTGAAGTGCAAAGAAGGTAAAATGAAAGACTACTCACTGAAAAATAAAAGCGTCTAGAGCAGAGGTTTATCAAAGGATAGTGGGCTGGCTTCACATTAAGGGACTGCACTGCCTTTTTACTACATTCAAATATTGATTTGGTATCTTTTGTCATCCTCCACACCCCCCTCCACCCACCTTGTCCATAAAGAAAGGGCATTCTCTCTGCAATGGCGAGGCCAGACAAATGGAAGCAGACCTGGAACACAATGTTCAATATTGCTGCATTATCTATGGCGGTACTGATGGAGGAAATTGGTCAAGCCTAATGAAATTACTGTAAGCTAATGCAAGACGTTAGAGTCCCCACCCCTCCAGTATTAGTCTATATTGCTGTTGTTGGAGGGCCCCGTAGCTGCACCAGCAACCTGATGTTAAATTACGGCCAGCTGTTATTGTTGGGCTACAAAATTCAGTTAAGAAACATCTTTACCC
This sequence comes from Gephyroberyx darwinii, assembly GCA_900660455.1. Lineage (NCBI taxonomy): Eukaryota > Metazoa > Chordata > Actinopteri > Trachichthyiformes > Trachichthyidae > Gephyroberyx > Gephyroberyx darwinii. The sequence continues at coordinate 45,598 of CABFOQ010002993.1, read as the reverse complement.
CCTGTAATAGAAAATGTCTGTTCTGTCTATGGGGATTCCCTCCAGCAGCCTTAGTAGCCTGGAGAGGAGCGAAGACACGTCAGTATGTTTCGACCATGTGATTACATCTAAGGAAAAGACAAGAGATCATGTGTCTCTGCGCCTGAGCCGGTGCATATTTCTGGAGACATTTCTGTACATGTGTTACGTCCTTCTGTACATCTGATCTCAATTGCTAACAATGCACATTTTGCACATATGTTCTCCTGTAAAATGGAAAACTTGCAAATCTTAACATAGTAAGTCTGCATGACGAGGAAACTGCATCTTTACCTCTATGTCTTTATATTTGTTATCTTCTATATGCACTTTTTGTTGTATTACCTGCAATATGTTTTATTTGTTATATTTTTTATCTATGCAATTCCTCCTGCTGCCATTTCACCACAGGGACCCATTAAAGTGTCATGTTACCTTGTCCCATTTATAACAGCATGTTTTTTTCAGAACGGGACTTCACCGGTACTATTGAAACATTTGACTGAATCAACTTTGTGTATCTCCCTACCTTGACGGCAGTCTGTTTCAAACCAGCAGTGTCAGCCGTCTGTTTTAGCCTTTTAATTGTTTGTACACTGTTGCTCCTGAACTGCTGAGTTGGGCCATTCCAAGCCAGAAGCTTCACAGCTGTGCCATTAGCTTGTTGTTGTTAATATTGATGTGGGCCGTGATGGTAAATTATTGAGCGACATGTGGGCTTAATGTAAACCTATACTGTAGCCCAGTGGCTTTTCCACATTTTGTGGTGTTACAGCTTGAATTTAAACTGGATTCAATTAGGATTTTTTTGTCACTGATCTGCACACAATAACCCCAAAATTTCAAAATAGATTTTTTTTGCATGACTTTACTATAGTAACTGTAACTGACTGTAACCTTAGTGCAAAACTCATCTTTTTGTCCCATTACTCAAGTGCAATATTTGTTTCCTTTGATTTACTTTCAGAAACGGGTGCAAAAACCTTTTTCTTACTTTTATTACAACTTCAAAATTCATCCACAGTGGATATAAATTACTCTTGTTCATAAATATGTTCTGTGAAATCATCCAGAAATAAACATGAGCAACAAAAACTTTTCTAACGTAATGTCAGGTTCTAATTTAACACGGACAATTTAACCAGTAAGTGACATATCACGGTTTTGACACACAGTATCAAAGCACCAATGTCTTCAACTCAACAAGACAAAAAACAACAGCTATATTTAAACACGTTTCATGGACAGTTTGGCCACATAGTTGTAATATCTGTAAAAAACAAAATAATATTTTAAGAAAGAATTATATTGTAATAATTATATACGAATATTTTAGCATGTGGTGTAATTCTGATAATGCTGATGAAGCACAACCTTGTGTCATGACTAGTGGAGGTTTAAACATAATGGATATTGCATAGGCTTGATAAAATTTGCCCTTGTTATGGGCATGTGAATTGCAGGCGTGCTTCAAGATCCGTTTCTGCAGACCTTTAAGCCAAAAATCTACAAGACACCATGAAAATGTCCCAGAGAAATAGCTTGTTGTTCATCTTCCAGGAGAAAAATGATAATAACTGCATATAACACTAAATCATGTCACTCCTGCTCACGTTAACTTCCTGAAACACTTTTTTTAAAAGCTCTTCAGAATACAATTTGAAAAAAAAGAGGATATTTTCTTCTTCTCAGACAAATCTCATTTGTCAACATTTGTGCAACAATGAGATCTCAGCATTTTTACCTAACACAAAACTAAAACATCAATTTATATTATCATTTTAAGCAGGATACTTGCACCCAGCACATATACTAAAACTGGAACGTGTGATTTTTTATTTTTATGTTTCTCAGTAGGGACACTATTTTATCAATGTTATAATTTCTTTTGATTATAATACTGTATATAATCAATATATAGTATATTATATATATATAATATATATAATTCAATTTTTGATTATGCCATGCTTTTCAACCAATTCAAAATATGCAGTCTCCAATAAGGATTATTCGCTTAACAAAAAGCCCAGCAGTCAGCATTTAGTGCATTAAAGCATTTGGTGAGGAGGAGAAGTCTTAATGATATACTTTAATGTCTTCCAAATCAGCCTCCATATTAAATAGGGACAATAAAAAGCAATGGGTACAAAACAAAATACTCTTTTTAGGAATGTGTATAACATATATATAGCTTTGTATAGTTTGTGCATGCCCATACAAGCTCTGTCTCTATACCAATTTGTGCAAGTTGTGAACAGACTATTTGGCCCTATGATGATGTCAGATGGGTGAGGGGGCACGCAGTGAGGTGGTGAGAGCCGAATCTCCAAACACATTGGAATAGGACGCTTTGAGGAACTGGACATAGTTCTGCAGGCTCCGGTTGGTACTGTCGGACTGTTCCAGGCGATCCTTCACATCCTGCAGTCGGCTCTGGTAGCGACGCTCCACCTAATCATCACACGCACACGCACACGCACACGCACACGCACACGCACACGCACACAAATACACACTTCATAAAACATGGAAGCATCCCCATCTACCTGAAAAGAAACACTTCAAAAATATAGAGCTGACGCAATTTGCAGAGTGAACTGCACTTGAGAGATGACTGATGCATACCGGAAAGAAAAGGACTATGAATAATAACGGCGCCTCCACTGCTGGCTGACATTTTTGGGATAAAGTCAATTCTGGGAGCCACGCCACAGCAAAACCGGGCAAAGTTATTGCACGTGGTGAGACTGTCGCTCCGCCAGAAAACATTTTAAGAGCTTCTGTCCGGAAATCAGATATCTGCCATCTGAAATCGCTGACGCCTACTCGGACAAAGTGACTGCAGCAGAAAGTAAAGCACATTACCGATTGCTAATGAAAGATACGAGTCATTATAATCATAATCATTTTGTTTCTGGGATATCCACCGACAAATTTCAGGTAGTAAAGCGTTGAGATATTGTTTGGGAAATTCAAAGTCAGTTACTGAAACATAAAGCAAGGACATACTGTATGAGCTATGAGTAATATGAGCTAGTATATTGAGAAAGATTACCAGAGTATAACTACTACTACTACTACTACTGCTGTTTCTGACAACTAGCCTACATAACTACGTCCACGATGCTTACCCTTCACTGTGCTGCAGAATGGACACCATCATCTCAACGGCCAGGGCTCCAGCGATCATGGCCAGACCCGGTCTGCTGACTGTGCACTGTTGGTCCAGAGTCCGATCCCTGGTCGACTGGTCATAACAACAACAAAAAAATACAGTAGAATATTGACAGCATGAAAAACATCATGACATCAACATTAAGAACATAAGAGGGTAGAGCAAGGGGAGGAGCGGCTCGGGCTGTTATGTTACACATCAAGTGGTTTTTTTTTGCATGGGTGGCAGAACAGTTTTACATTTTAGGCATTTAGCTAATGCTCTTATCACAAGTGAATCACAAGGTGTGAACAAGTAGGGGTTCGGTGTTCAGTTCAGTTCAAAGACTATTGAAGTTAGCTCTTCTTTTGGTTTGGTGACCTTTCAGTTACGACACAGTCTTTCTAACAACACAGCCAGTCATAGTCTCATTAAATGAATTTCAGTTTTTTATTCATCTAGCCCATGATGATAAAGCAAACCCATGAATAACATATTAGCCAAGTCATTGACCTGGGGTGACCTGAGGCGGGGTGAGTGGCAGATCGCTAATTTGAACATTAATTTCAATATTAGCTGTAATCTGTGAGAGAGGGCTGCAGCCATATGGCATTTAAAGAGAGAATAGGGCTGAATCGTTTTGTCACATTCAGTCGTGGCCTTCAGCTGCCAATGAGTGGCTGGCATAGATTACTCATGTTGAAAGGTCAGGGGGAGAAAGGGATGGGAAAGAGAGAGATGGAGCAAGAGATGCAAAGATGGACACAGACAGAAAGTGGGGCAGTGGAGAAAAACTTCTCTCCTCCATTTATGCTCATAAGGTTCAAATTTAAAAAGGAGCATATGTAAGATTCACGCTCACACGCTCGCAGATCATTCCCGTGTGCCGGAATATTGCAATTTAAGTAAGCAAGTGTTCCTTGGAGACGTTTTAGTTTGCTCTGAAGTGTTTCCATATTTTTAAATGTGTTTTTGCTTTATGTGAGTGAGTGTCTGTGCGTTTTCCCCTCACATCTCCCGGTGCCACCACGTCATTGCAGAAGTAGCAGCCCAGCTTGTGTCCTGGAATGTTGGAGAACAGAGAGGATCCTGGGACGGAGTGGGCAGAGCCGGCCGGCGTGGAGGAGGAAGAGGAAGTAGAGGAACAGGAAGGGGAGGAGTCGCCGCCGCCGGCAGCCAGATTCTGATTGGCTGGGGGTTTCTTCAGGCCGTGTCTCATCACTACAAAGGTGTCAAAGCCCAGGGCGGCGTTCACCACCAGCTAGAGAGGGTGAGACACAAAGAGAAAGGAGGAGTAAATAAAAAAGAAGCAAAAGTACACCTTTAATCTGGGCCAAAGTAGAGAGAAACAAGGAATGTATTCTCTGGCAAATCACAAGGACAAGAGGCACACTTTGCAGAGCAGTGACTAAAATAAATAGCATTAGCTTGATTGAGAACATGTTCCATTCCTCCTAAACAAACAAAACACATGTAAGCAAATTAAATTAACAGAGATACAAATGGATAGTATTGCACAGCCAGTACAGGTACAAGATATTGGACCATTTGCAAAAGCAATGTCACAAAACATTAAAAGCCTTGTTGAAAGCATCAACAATTTCTAAAAAGCCCCAGGAATAAATTGCCACATCAATTTGCAGGGAACTTCGAAACAGCCCCATTGAAGACAAATTACCTCTCAGCCACGCTCGCCATGAAGAAAACCTAATCAGCAGCCCCCAAAAACACTTAACCGCATATAGAAATGTATGAGTTCTGTCACTGATACCGCTGGAGACTTTATAAGTTCCCAGTGTTTCCTGACCGAATGTTCAATAACCTAACGTCGCCTGGCAACTAACACAATTCCACCCATTTAACAGAGAATTTGGCCAGTATTATTGAGCAGCAACTTTACAACCCAGGAACAGTATAACAGTTTCCAGATTTCAAGCTCCAGTTTACAGGAAATGAAACCACTCCAATATCACAAACTCATAAAGATCCCCCTGGATACAGTACTGCATTGCAATGACTATGAGTGGTTCCATACAGCAAATACATAAATGAAAACGATTCAGGGCTCACGGTTCGATACACTCACAATATGTTCAGCAAAGTAAGACTGAAAACAAACTAAGATCTCACAGTTCTTATTTATTCCTTCTTGGGCATGTACATTTACAAAAAAGCTGTTTTCAAACCATTTCTTTTTTTCTTGTAGTTTTTCCCTTATTCTGCAGGCTCCAGTGCAAAATGCAAAAGTAAAAAAAACTTTAAAAAATGGTGGGTTTTTTTGTTTTTTTTAAATAAGCAGATCCCTACCTTCTTGACAGGCATTACCAAACATAACTACATAACCATAACTACAAAACACCTGAGTTAGCCAGGCCACAATACCTAGTTTAAATGTTTTCACAGGAACTCATCTATATTTATATTATACAATTACATGTTTTTTTTAAGAATATCAGCATGTCGACATTTTCAGGCTGCAGTGGAGACCTCTGACGGTTCACAATATCTCCTGCTGTCGATCACTTGGAACTGAGGTAGCAGGAACCGTGAGATATGCTTTTGCCAGAGTTGCAAGCATGGAATAAATGTGAGAAGGGCCTCAAGTCCTGTCCTCTTTGCAGGAGGGTGGTCCAGCTCAGTTTCGCCAGTGTCTCTCACATCATCTTTTGCTTCATGTGTGAGGCTGTCACTTGTGGCACTGGCACCTGCTGCACTCTCCCCTTTTTCCACGCCAGAGACATGGAAGATAGATATGATACGACTGACTTAACCTGCAGTTGCAAAATAAGCAATTTAATTTGAACATTGTACCTGTTACATACAAGCATATCTACTGTGTTCTTGATATAAATAAATACCTGATTCTAGGCTTCAGCTGCAGTGCTTTCTCCCTTAGCCATTCCAACACAATCTCACGCTGGTCCTCACCAACTTGAGGCAGAGCTCTGAATCTTGGGTCCAGAACTGTACTCTCCAGAAGATAGTCATAAACATCCCCGCTGTACCTGTCCACAAGCTTCTCTAGGATCACCCTCTTCATACTGGCCACTGTAGTTGAGTCTTCCTCGTTGGGTGCCATACTCTGTTCGATCACGTGGGTCAGGGGTAATATCAGTTACACTGTCGTTTTTTTCTTTTTCTTCCATCGCTCAACACTTTGGTGGCTGATTTGAGAGGACTGAGCAATTTCACAATGTCCTCTGCTTTACTGATGTCATTGCCATCCACAGTATCAATGTCCCGTGTGTTGCGTCGCAGTTCTGGGCTGACAAGAGTTGCTGTCACAGCTGCCTGCTGTTCGAGGTAGCGATTTAGCATATCCAGCGTACTGTTCCACCGGGTGCTTACGTCAATCATAAGTTTATGCGGCGGCAGTCCGAGCAGGACTGGGAACCCCCAGTCCTGCTTGGGTGCCCAGATTTAAAATGTGGGCTGAACACCCGATGTGCGGTCCCAGCCTCTCTCACTTCTATATCCATGTTTCTAGCATTGACTGTAATAACGGCAGTGGGCTGATTGGCTGTTCCAAGCTCCCATTCATTAACAGCCAATTTCAGCACCTCAGCAATATTTTGGCCAGTGTGTGATTCAAACATCACACGCATTTGGAGAACAAAACTCACCATTTCCCATTGGCAGTTGATGATGTGGGCTGTGATGGTTATGTAGCTTTGGGTAGCACGAGAGGTCCAGCTGCTTGTGGTTATTGCTTCTTTAACCTTTACCTTCACATCCTCATACCTGGCAGGAACTACAGATTTGCTGAAATGTATACGGGACGGAATGTGATATTTTGGGCTCCAGCATGTTGACAAGTTTTCAAAATCCTTCATCCTCAACTACTGAAAACGCTGTCATGTCTTTGGCATGCTTTGTGTTATCTCTTTCGTCCGCTGACTTGATGCCAGAAGCGGCGCAGCAAATGACTTCTTAACAATTGTTTGGCCTTTTGCTAATTTATCAGGCGGCGACTGTAGCTTGTCCTTATGATGCTGTTGTAGATGGTGGAGCATGCTAGTGGTGTTAGCCGTGGTGTAAGCCATAGTGCACCGGCAGAGCTTGCAAACAGTCTTTGTTCGGTCCACAATATTGTCACCATTTTCTTGCCTCCGTGCTGGAAAACCAGAATTATGCCATACAACTGACTTACAGTTTGACGGAGTATCCTCTATTTCCACCTCCTCCTCCATTTTCTTGCCAACATTTGATCACTACGGCCAGTGAACGTCAGGGTCAACAACAGGTCAATCAAGCAAAACTGAGACTATGCTTATTGCGCCATCTTGCATTAACATTAATAAATGATATCTACATCCTCTGGGAGTCACAATTTAATTGACTTGATATTGTGATCAATTTTTCAGATTCACAATGCGTATCGTCATATTTTTGAATCGCAAAATATCGTGCCACGGTGCATTGCTACACCCCTACTGTTAATTTCTGGTTCTGTGTGTACACCCTCAAACCTACTGCCCCTTTTACCTTCCTCTTGCTAGCTGCTATGACTGTAGGCAGCCAGCGGCTCTCCCTGGTGTCCATCAGCAAGAAGACCACGTCATGTTCAGAGATGAGCTTCTCCAGCTGCTCTACGTCCCTCTGGGCCTGCAACAGTGTGGCCTGAGAAAAATTCACGGGGTGGCCTGGCATGGGAATGCTCATATTATAGCCCTCGGCATTCTGCAAGAAGAAGGAAAAGAGGGGAAGAGGGAGAGACAAAGACAGAGAGATAAACAAGTTGAGCACAAATGTGCCTAGCAGGTTTTGTCCCTGCAAGTTTTTTTAATTTCATAATATAAACAAATGATTTGTGTGTGTGTGTGTGTGTGTGTGTGTGTGTGCACACGCATGAATCAGTTCATCATACACAATCTACACAGGTATGTGCATGCATATTACTATTGAAATCCCACTGATGGGTTGTCCGGACATGAGCATGTTCATGCAGTAAAATAATTTAGTTCCTCCTCATCAAGACTAATACCCTGATTAATCCCGGTCACAATATCTAGTAAAACAATTACTTACTTTACTAGTAAAAAAATTACAAATTGTGCTGTCCTATTTGACCAATGAAAAGTAGTTGTCCTCCTCAGCAGACATATGCAGAGAGAAGAGAGGTAGAGATGTGACCTGACTGTAAAGAGCTAGTTCTGTAGTCTGCTGCTAATAAGCTCCTCCAGAGCCAGATTAAAAGAAGGGCAGATGAATTAATGATGACCTGAGACACGCTGACCAAACTGACCACAGCAGGAGGCAAGCGAGGTTTACAATTATAGAGGGGGGGCATAAGGGGAGGACTGGAGGAGGGTAGGAGAAAGAGGAGGAGCATGCAGTGGGGAGGGAGGCTACTCTATGGGTTCCACTTTTTCACGGCATTCATTTCTTAGCTGGATTTGAAGATTTTGGTCAGTGATGAATGTGGTATATACTTATAGTGGCCAGGTAATACAACTGTCAACAAGGCCACTACATTCTACTGGTACAATTAAGACCTCTATTTTTGTAAATTAATGGTGCATGGCACAAAGTGCAGTCAAAGGCACACAGTGTGAGCGCACACAATGCATGGTGCACCTGCAGCACAGTTGGAAATCAGGTTGGACTAGGTAGAATACATAGTAGGTGAGGTGGGTCTGGCTTCACTCATGACCTCTTTTCTTTCCCGTTAAAAGCACTGGCAATTTGGTGATTAAAGAGAAATGTCCAGAGTGGTTCCACCACAAAAGCTTCTCCCTAGAGGAAAATGTTCTGTGCGGGAGGTGGAGAATTGCCACAAGCAATTAGCTTGGGAGGAGATAAAACATGGCGCCTGTATCACAGGACTATCTTTCTAAACACCCACTCTGAGGCACCATAGGTGATACCAAGGCACCTGCTAGTGGCGAGACAGAATTGCACATCGTGGGGCCCAATGCATTGGAGCAAGTGGCATGCGGCACTCTCTAACCAACTGATATACATCGTGAGGAAAAGTCTTTTGCAAAACTTTTTAGCTCCATCTGCAGACAGTTCAGCCACAGCGTCAGCCGTGACTGGCTGGCATAATGATATTGGCTTTTCAGGACCATGGGGAGGGGCATACCTGAGATACCGAGCAAATGCTTGACAGAGAACCAAGTTGAAACATGTCAGGCTTGGTGGCAGTATGAAACATGAAGCTGGTAGGGTATTAAAACCTAAAATTGTCTCTTATAATCAATGAAGTAGCACTGAGTAGAGAGTTGAGCATTAAATGCAACGAAAATTACCATCAACAGAGCAGGAATGGGAGTATTGCAGCGACCATCAATTTTTGCATTTTAAAAAGCTCACCAAAACAGCATCTAATAGAGCCAAAACAAGGTCAAGTATTCCAACGTTTCTTTGCATCTCGGTGTTTTCTATCTTTCTATCTATAGCTAAGGTTGCCATGACCCTGGAGGATTGGCCAGGAATCAGCCCCAGTCTCTCAGGTAGCAGTAAATCCAACCCGGGAGATTTTTTTTTTTTTTTTTTTAGCAACAAAATCTCAGGAGCTGTTGCTGAAAGATTTAGAGACAGCACATTTTTTTTCTATTGCATCTGATGCTTCTAATATGGGTAATAAGAAGTTCTTTCCACTGGCTGTGCTATTTTTCATCAACTGAGGGAACATGGCCTGCTGGAGATGACAACGAGGTAAATGCAGCAATTGCGACACAAGTCACTGGTGTTCTGAATGTGAACGACCTCAGTGTAGACGATGTTTCCACTTAGAACGCTGGCAATGCCGTGTACCCAAAATTGAAAAAGGCAAATGCGGGGCTGATCCAGTGTGGATGCCTGACAGACACCTCGGCTTCCTCGCATCTCTCTGCTCCCTCGCAAGGCGTCTGTCAGCCATCTTTGATTTCATTACATTGGAAATTCATTGTCCAATCAATTAATTTTTGTTTTCAAAAGGCAGGTAATAGATTATTACTTGTGTTTCAAAAACCGTCTACTGTAAATTCTAAAATGCAACGATATACTTCATTTTCATTCTACATGTGTTCCCTACAGAGTACATGTTTTCTTTGCAATGTTCATTATTGCATAGCCAGAAGCAATACCAAATATATCTTCTTGGTCTACTTGCTGGTGAATATTTGACAGTCTAGTCTAGATGAATCAGTGAGAACAGAGCAGATGCAGTCACCAAACAGTCCCTCCGTGGAATGTGTAATCACAGCCATCACTGTTGGCCTGACCACAAGATGGATTTAGCATGAAAAGGAGTCCCTGAATCACTACCGCGACCATTTCCACAAAGAAATCTTATTAAAAATACAGTGGTGCAAAATAAAGTGTGTGAAGCAGGAACCCCCCTGTTTCAATGACTCTAACTGCTCTGATTGTTCACTTCCAATTTGGCATAACTGGGAACAGCTCCAGGGATGACAGACCGAATACTGAAGCGAAGGAAAATGTCAAGTTAATTTCCTTGTGTGGGTGTGACATAAAAAGGGCAGAGATGAGGTGTGAGATCTGAACGAGAACATATGCAAGGGCTACGGAATCAGATGATCTGCCTGCACTCTGCCTCACATTTGAAGAGTGGTAACGGTTAACCTGCAGGTTTTGAATTTACCTTTCTCTTTGGGTGTTGCTAAGCATTCAGGGGCTGATTTCAGCCTGTAGAAATGCATATCTTTGTCTAGTTTCCACAATAAACACCCACAACTTGCAACTAAGGCAAACATATTATATGGAAAATTCTCTCCTACAGTAAATAGAACTTCAGCATAACCTAAAATGCCATCTGCTGATATCTTCAACCCGCTCTGACCAGACTGTTGACAAAATTTAAGTGTGAAAACAGTTGGTGCCAGCATTGCAAGCTATAAATGTCACTTGACAGTCTTTGTCCAGCGACAAAATATGAGATCTGCTTGTGACATTTCAGCACCGTGACCTTGTGTGAACCAGGGAACCTCTTTGTTCCACTAATGCATTTATGTGGTGTATTTCATAGGGTTCGTCATTTTCACTTTTCCTTGGGTATTTTCTTCCTTCGGACTGGCACCTGATGCCCCATTGTCCTTAGACAGACAGACAAGTAGAAAGGAAGGAGAAAAAGAAAATACACAAACGGGCGAGCATCTAGACAGACCCCAGACATCACGGCATCAACACAGGGTCAGGGATATGCAGCTGTTTCTCTATATTATTTCCCAAAAGAAAAAGAGAGAGAGAAAGAGAGAGAGAGAGCGAGCATGGGTCTTGTGACCCTATGGTTCTGGCCCACAGTGTCTCGTCCAGATTAGGAGCAACCTCTTACAAAGGCCTGATTGCCGAGCCTTGTCTGATTATCTGTCTGTCTAGTAAGGTCAGAACTTTAAATTGATGCTTCAAACTCACTGAGCCCAAGGCCAATTACATCAGAGCTTCCCAGTGAGACAGTGAGTCAAACTGTGTCATATAACAGGCTCGAGGAGCCAGGCTTGCTGGGGACAGGAAAGTTCTGTGCTGCCTGCTCTTAGTCAGTTTTAGTCAGTTTAGTCAAAACTCACAAGTTGCACAAGCGGTCCAGAGGGTGCAAACCTTCTATTACGCAGGCTGTGCTCTACTTTTCCTGCTGCAGCATTTGCCTTGCATGGTTGTATGTAAACATTCAAGAGATCATATCTGGCAAAAACAAAATACTACAAACCTCTTAAAGGAATGTCGCCTCTAGCCTGTATGCCTTCCTCTGGTATCACACAATAGGCCCATATGATTAAGCAATTTGAAGCAACTACGGGGAAAAATAACTTCTAACCACGTACAAAGTGAAATAACAATTTACAAATATGTTATATTTTCATAAATCCCAGGATTGCGTGATATTGGGGGTAAAATGTGGATGAATCACCTTACTGTGAATTGCCTGCACCATCACACACACACACACACACACATACAATGACTCACGCTATAAATATGCATTTCCAAGTATGTGTTTACTGAAAAATGTGCAAGCGGGTTGCAAGAGCAGTGAGTGCATTCTTTCACACCCAGACACGGCCCTGCTGTGGCTGTTTTGCTGTTCGTTTGTCTACTGACATATCTTCTCCAGAGATCTTCAATTAATAAAACATAAAATGATAATGAACCAGAATTGGTATGCAAGATACAGGGCTCATCATTTTCTGCATGGTTTGGCTATGATATCTGAGACTCGCCGCTATAAAACAGGAATATTATTAGAAACAAACACACCGCCAATAATGAAATTGTTATATCAAAACAATACAATTTCACAGCTGTTGCTCCAAAAAGAATAACAGAAGTAAATCCTTACACAACCATCCTCTTTGTTCTGTTAACCTCTAGAATGATAAAGAGGAACTGTGTCATGACGCTTTTAGAAAGGCCAAACCAGAGCAAAGATTTCCAGACAGCAAACAGGGATTTGATCAATTTCAACCAATCACATCCCACTAAATACTGTAGCTTTATTACTTGATTTTAATTACTCACCACTCCAGGAAAGATCTTGGCGAGTCGGTCAACAGCGGCCATGGCTTTGGACTTGCCTCCTCCAAGACAGTCCTCAAACTCGTAGAGTGGCTGCCGTACTGGATTAGAGTAGGAGATCTTTGCATTGTCGACAAACGTGATGTGTCTCACTCCCCATCCCTGCAGAGGAAAGGAGAACAGACATTGAAAAGAGAGGACAAAAGGTATCCTACAACAGAATCAACATATTTTATTTTGGACAGCTCAACCACGATGTGTGAACATGAACAATGGGCCTCATTCACGAAACGTGCGTACGATCAGATTTGATCGTATAACGTTACTACAAACGTTTCTACGAACACAGTCGGATTCATCATTTTGTTTGTATCTGAATTTGTTCGTTTGGTACGATCAAATCCTACAAGTGCTTGGAAACATGCAGGACTTTGTTTGTGTATTTGGAAATTTGCGGGAAGGCTCTTAGAACGGCTTATTCTTTATGAAAAATCCATTACAGTAGTGCCAAACCTCAACAAAAAAAACTAATAAGCTGAAATGGCGTATTTGCCGAACTGTCCTCATTCATAACAACACAAGTTTATCCAACTTGTAATGGGTTGATCACATGGACTGGACATCTTACAAATACAATTACAGTCCTACCATCTGGTGAAGATGCAGCCTGGATCTGATCTGAGTCCACCTCCAATGCCGACTGGACACCGGACAGTGAGGTCTCTCCTATTATTGATTGATCCTCTGATCCATGTTGGATAGCGGCTCAGTGCGCTGCCGTCCTCCTGTGGCTGATAATACACGTCTACTTCTCCATTTCTTTTTATTTCTTTTTTTTACCTCAGCAATGGTGTGTGTTTCTGCTGAAACAGCATTGACAGTGTTAATATTTTCTTGCCATGTTTTACCAGTTCTTGTGACTCCGCTGCTGATGCTTCTGAAAACTCCCTGTTTTTCTTGTGCATGCATGCGCGCAACACTTCCATTTCGGACTCCGCCAAGTTCGTCTTTTCTTTTCCCCTGGTTTACTTGCACACGACCCTTCAGTCTGCAGCCTTTTATGGTGTTGAACAGCGTTTACCTTTGCAAACCGGCTTCAACAGCCACGCCCATCCAATTTACGAACAATTCGCATTCATCAAATATACACCTGTTCTACAAACAAATCGATGTTTCCCGCACGTTTCATGAATCCCGCGTTTTCGTACACACATACGACAAATTTACGAAAACTTTTACAAAAACATTCGTGAATGAGGCCCATTGTGTTTACTGTTTTGAATGAAAGTTTGTTGCATCCTGAATATAGAATTAGCTGTGCTTGACATTGCTTTTTAGATTACAGACTAACAGTGCTCTCTCTCCTTCCATAGGACATCTTCCAGCAAAACATTGGCCGCACTGGACCCCAGTTCCCTGGGTCCCCACTCTCCAAAGCTCCTCTAACCACCTCTCAGAATTCAGGCCGTCCCCCTGCGAAAAAGAGAGGTCCCAAACCCAAGGAGGAGATAGTAGGTGTGGGACCCCCTGGAACCAAGAAGAAGAATCAGAAGGCTCTACTAAAGGCAGAGGCTGGAGAACTTGACCTCCTCGAAATCCACACCAAACACACACTCAAGAGATTCCAACCTGGCAAGTCCAAAAATAAGAACAAGGTATGAGGTCTGCAGACATTAGAGAAGACAATAGGATTGTTTGTGCAGCAATTTATTGTTTTCACCCTATTGCTTGCTTACAATTCTTTCTCTTACCAGTTAGAGTTACCGTTGGAGGAGTTTGAAGGGAAGCTAAATAAAAGCAAGCTGAAACTGGTGCTAAGCAATGGCAAAATTCAAGGGTAGGCTTTGATTTGCAGCTGGAATTGGCAGACATCTTACAATTTCTGTTTTGTGACGTCACTTTCTTTAAAAGGGAGCACTTTGTCAACCAGTGGTTTATATCTGCCTTTTTACCTTGGCTTTAGCAAGAAAGAGGGTCGTTCAGGCAGCAGTAATGGAGCAGGAAGTGCTGGAAACTACAAACATCTGGCCATGGAAGGTTCCAGCCTCTCTGACTTGGAGTCTGAGGATGAGCTGCAGATTGACGAGACCCCCCCTCCACGACGCAAGCCTGCAGGACCCAGCAAAAAGAAGAAACTAAGTGGTGAGAAGTAGACTTAACAGAATTATGATAATGTTGGAATGAATTCAGGAGCCCTTCTATTATTATTAAGAGACTAGTCATAGCTGGTTTTGAACGCTCCTGACTGGGACAACTGTAATATTTAATGTGGTTTAGTATGGTAGTTGCAGAAGCCACCGTCCCACGGTAACCTAACTGTTAAGAATTTGCCTTCAGGTCTTCCTAGAAAGCTTCCTAGAGCCAAGCCCTGCTCTGACCCTAATCGTATTAGGGAGCCAGGAGAAGTGGACTTTGACATTGAGGTGAGATTATATTAAATTATATCCAAATGGAATTGCCCTGTTTATTATGGTTTACTGTGTCATACCCTGGGCTGCCATCATGAGTGGTCCACCGTTGTGTTATTACAGTAGTGGTATATGCATGTATGTACTTGTTGACTTCAGGAGGATTACACCACAGATGAAGAGGCATTGGCCGCCCATGGAGTGAAGGGTGGGGCCGGGGGTATTCTGGACCTGCTGAAGGCCAGCAAGCAAGTGGCAGGCCTGGACTCTGCAACTCTCAGGTTCGGTCTCAGTGATGGTCATTGATTCTATAGCACTCAAGATTCAAATTCAGGGAGAGTTGGTGATGAAATATTATATGAATATCCTAGTGAGTTTCACAATATTGGGAATTATGTATTTGAAGTACTCCTCCTGACCTCTGAATTCCAATGTTCTGAAAACACAACTGGGAAGGAGGAATGTCACACTGTGTTGTTGCAATAAACCAATACATTTACAAACTTGCTATTCACATATTTGCAATGCCATTGTGTTTGTAAGTTTACTTTTGAGTTGACAAATGATTCCTCAACCCTGTCCTCTCTCTCACTCAGTGAGGAAGCCCCAGCCTCTCCCAGTACTCGTGACGCCATCCAAGGCATGCTCTCCATGGCTAACCCACCTTCCTCGTCCTCTTCGTCCTCCTCCTCATCTCCCCTCTCTATCTCCGGAGGCCTGACTGAGGGACTTGGGGTCGTCAAAGAGAAGGGAAAGAGGGCTGTGTGGGTGACTGGAGGGGTCAAAAAGACAGGAAGTCCTGAGAAGAAGCCTGTCATCCAGCAGCGGCCTGGGAAAAGGCCAATAAAACGGCCAGCCCGTCACCTTAGCGACGAGGAAAGTCCAGATGAACAAGAGACTCTTGGCACCTGTTTTAAAGACTCAGACTATGGTGAGCAAAGGTCACAGCACTAAAGTATGCAGGGTTCCCACAGTCATGGAAAACCTGGAAAAGTCATGGAAAAGGGAACATGTGCATATAGTTTTGGAAATGTGTTGATCATCATTTCCAACCAGTGACATGTTTAAGGTTGGCTGCTTGTTCCCTTTGAGGAATAAAAACCCAAATCAGAAATGTCCTGATAGCATCAGTCCTAAGTAATAGTTGTAGCCAGAAATAAGTCCTGCGACATTCAGATCAGATATTCAACGTAAACAATGTGATTTGCAACATAGACTCTGAAATTGTGCTATATGTCATGGAATAGTCTTGGGAAAGTTTGATTAGCAAGAAGGTGTAGGAACCCTGGGTTTTGTCGTTGATCAAGCTAATATATGACTAATCAAATTGGTATTTCAGTTTACCCGTCCTTAGAGTCTGATGAGGAGGACCATGCCAACAAGGCCAAGATGAAGCGGAAGAAAAACTGGGATGACACACCTTGGAGCCCCAAAGGTACTGGCTTAGATAAACCAAAAAGAAAATAAGATTTAAACGTTTTGATTCTGTTTGTTGATCCCTCAACAATTTCTTTGCATTTGTAGCCCGGGTGATGCCCACCCTTCCCAAACAGGAGCGGCCAGCCAGGGAAGGGGCTAGAGTAGCATCTGTAGAAACTGGCCTTGCAGCGGCTGCTGCTAAGCTGGCACAACAGGTGAGTTGGGGAACAAAGTGTAAATTGAACAGCTTACCGTGCTTTCACACTGCAAGCAACATGATCAACAAGCTACCACAACTGAACATCAGCCTCCAACAGCCAGACAGATATATCAACACTTCCTTGTATGCCTACCGATACAGTAGTTCTGCCTGGCAAATGCAAAATGGACAAGAAGTTGATTACAGCCATTCAAAGTTTCCCAGTTCTCTACAACGTTTATTTGAAAGACAACAGGAATAAACGTTTCAAAAACGATGCTTGGAGAATGGTTGCAATGGTCCATCTTTGGGGTCGATGGTAAGTTCTGAAGTCATTTTGAGTTGGGTTTTTTTTGTGTTTTTTCCTGTTTATTTTCAATAAATGCTAACTCATAAAAATTTTATGTTATTAAAGGTAATGCCAAAGCAGTAAAAAATAAATTTGCCTGTTAAAAACTTGCATGACACTGCACCTCTTACACCACCACCATCGGTCAGAATAGAGTGATCCATCAAGTTGCTTGCAGTGTGAATGCCCGGTTACACATGGAACCATATGCCCAAAGCATAATGTTAGGCAGTCAGAAGCTGCTTTTACTCTCTCAACTAAAGATTTTTACTTGTATCTATTCTGTTGATTATGATTCAGGAGCAGCAGAAACCTGCTAAAAGGAAGTACACCAAAAAACAGCGTCCTCCTCCCCCCGTAGCCCCTCCTCCCCCTGCTCAGACTGAGCCAGCCCCACCTTCCCCATCACCAGCTCCAGAGTCTACGGCAGACTTCAGCCCAGACAGGAGGATGGAGTATTACTCTGCCAGCCTATTGGACCATGAATATACAGCAGGACCTGGACCTTTTGGCCCTGGAGGCCCTAGAGGTAGCGGAGCCATGGCCCCTGGTGTATTCCTCACTTCAAGGCGACCTTCCCTCTCTCCCCAGAACAGCAGCACTTATTCCCCCTCTGGCACGTCTCCTGCCGGGCTAGCCAGCCAAAGCACTGCAGGAGCTGGTCAAGGTAAGCATAGACATCAACAATTCAAAGCACATGATTTCACAGCTCTGTGAGAGCACATTTGCTTATTTATTTTCCCCTTTCACTTTAATTTATCAGGGAAACGTCCAAAGAAAGGACTTGCAACTGCAAAACAGAGACTTGGAAAAATTCTGAAAATTCACCGCAACGGCAAACTTCTCTTGTGAGAGATGTTGAAAATGTGGCTGAAGATTTTAAGTGTGAACGAAGAAAAAGGCTTTTATTATAGACGGCTTGAAGGAAGTGACTGCTTCAAGAGATAGTGATTTATATTTTGTACTCTAGCTAAAGCTATTTACTATTGTTTTGCATCTTCCCATATCTTGTCCCACATCACTTCTCCTGCCCATCTAATAATTAACATTCTACTTTGACATTGTGCTTCCAATTACTTGTATCTACATATACTTATTTTCAGAAGCACATTCATGCCGTTATCTACAGCAAAGGAAAACTGATTTGCTAAAAGACTTAACATGTGTTTTAATTGGTAATCATGTGCACTTGGCATTGGCAACAGTACATTTTGAAAAGTATTTCAACATTCGACTTCAAATTTAACTAGCAAGACTAACATGATACAATGATCTTGATACATGATCCTTTTTTTTTTTGTTTAGGGTATTTTAGTGTCTGTAATTATGCAGAGGTTTAACTGTCCATTATCAATTTGTAAAGGGAAAGAACACATTTTCTAGTCAGGTATAATGTAGTGCTTGTCTGAATTGTACAGGGTTTCCTGTTGGTTCAATATGTATTTCCCCTTTTGTATGTAGTTGTCTTTTTACCTCAATAACAGATTCTGGAGGGGGATGATTAGTTCAAGACAACACCAGTCTTTACACAGAAACACTTGCAAAAATGTTGTGTATGCACGTCTCATTTCAATTTGAAAAAGGTTTCCCTGACGTTTGAAAACCCTCACAATTTCCTTCATATAGCCTAACAAAAGATGCCAAAATATTCACATCATGCTATATTATTTATTCAGATGGTCATATTTATTGAACATGGCAGCATTTTTGCCATCTCATTAGTTGCTTTATTTTTTATTTTTTTTTACATTAGCATGTTTTACCACATCAACTTGCGGAAGTTCAGCCTGTTTTACTCCACTCCAATCTAATTTAGATTATCAACCACTTAAGACTAGGATACAAATTTTTATCTCTATTTCATTGTTAGAATTTTTACTGTTTCAGTTAAGTCATTGTAAATATTTGTAATTTATATAGTTACATGGGAAAATGTTATGAGATAAAGACTAGTCTCCCACAGTTTACTATGATTTGTGCCCCAAGTCTTGGGACAGCTCTAGATACATGCTTTCTTTTTTAAGGAATGTTCTAGCGACACAATGTGGGCAGAATTGTAGATTTATCTGTGTGTGTGAAGACATCGAAGTTGCAGGATATGGAGTGATATGTAAATAAATGTTGTAATTTAATTTCTTTTATAGTTCAAAAAACTTTGTTTGAAATCTTTCTTAACATGTACATGATGCATTGCTGTATTTGGAAAATATATGAAATAGTTCATGTTTTTTTTTATATTATTTGTACGCAGTAATTATGTCATGCTTAGTTTGTCATGTTGTGTTGTCAGTGTAATAATGGAGGTGTTGTGCTGGAAAAAACTGCCCTTGTTTGATTTTATCCATTTAGTTATATATTATTGTTGATATTCACTTCTTGTGTCAATGTACTGTATGTGTTACACATGATGTGTTTAAGTACGACCTGGAACAGATAAAATATACCTTGGGCAAAGTTTCTTTTTCAATGAATTTATTGTGCCCCAAATATCAAATCACCAAAAGTGTGATTTCAGTTGTGAGGGCCAGTAATGTATTAAATTGATGGTTTTCGTTCTACTGAGCTTTAATCTGCAGGAGCCCTCACTTTTCTGTGGATACAGTGACATGGTATTTTCAATGTGTCTTTGAACAATACTGTCATCATGAAGCTATAACAAGGAATATTGTGTTGTATTAAACACATCTAGACTGTGCATCAATCTGATTTCCTCCCATAAAATTTCTATTTGATACTTTGTGGTAGATACAATTTAAGGGTCTTTATGATAATAAAGCACTCTAGATATTATTTTTGATTGATTAGTGTGGACCACAAGGGTTTTCTCAGGGTTATTTCCCTTTGTTGTACTAATTATTGTAGTATTAGTTTCTAAGCATTATTGCCATAGCTCGTTATTTTAACTGCAGCTTTTCCCTTTCGAATTGGGATCAATATGCGTTTGTTATTAAAATGTCAGATCTTTATCCCCTAATTTTCAGTAAGTTTGAATACACTTTCATATTAAGCTGAATTAAAGTATATTTTTCAAAGCCTGAAAAATTGTGCTGTGTGCTTTCGTGTACACATCTATTCACCATCATAGAGGTAGAGAACACATCTTTTTGTTTATATATTGTTTTTATATAAATGTGTACTTGATGTGCCCAATCCGGGATGAGACACTAGCAGTTTGGTTTTGTTTTTTTCAATTACAAGGGAGTGCCCAGAGTAACGCAGCAGCAATTATTCTCGCGAGATCCAAGCTGCCCTACTCGCTAGTGCAAGATGGAGAAGTGAATTTAACACGCATCCGAGGTAAGAAGAAAGATACATTCTAAAGCATGGGCTTGGTTACTAGTTGATGAGTGGTCTACATTTATCATCTTTAACATCTGCCATTGGTGATTTACATCCAAAATTGGGATTCAAGGCCATTAAACAAGTGTCTTTTTGAGGGTAAAGTCCGGACCTTCTGCTGTGTAAACCGCCATTTTTAATTTAGCCATGATCCTACCGATAGAAAGAGCATTGTGCTGTGTTCTCACTGCTAACTAGCTAGCTCGCGCGAAACCCACAAACATACACGCCACACACTCTCGCTCACTCCTGTTCAGTGTGTGGGTATGTTTGTCTCAATCTGTTCGCCTACATGTTAAACCAGCATGTTCGCCAGATTGATAGCGGAATGTTCTGTCAAATAATGAGACAAATGACCGGTGAGAGTTACAAAGAGTGTCAGATTGCTGGTGTGAGTTATTTTAACCTGCTAGCCGTTAGCGCTAGCTAACGTCATCTAGCCCTAACTTTGCTAACGTTTGCGCTACATTGGCTTAGCCAGCTAGCCAACTGCAACAATGTGGCGCACAATATGAGCTGATTTGTGAAGGAAATGTTAGCAAACGTTGACTAACTTGAATGTGGAAAACTAAGTGTAGCGAACAAGGTGCCAGACATGGCATTACTGCAATTTCTGATGCAGACTATTGTTAGACATTAACATTTCCCTATTAACAGCTGCGTTTCTCTTGGGTTGTCATTTCCTATCTCACTTGGGTGTAGATCGTCTATCCATGTTGAGGACAGGACAATTAAATAGCTTTGAGATTTGACAGCTTAACACCTTCAAATGGACTTGAAACTGCAATGTCTTACGTACACTTTTTGACTCAAAAAATATTGGCTAACTCTGAAATACCCAGCTTTCTTGTAGTTCTTGTTTCTTTCATGACAAACCGCGCTTGATAAATTGAAGCTGTAGTCCTACTCAATCGCAGTTTTTGTATAGCTGCAAGCCAGTGTGTGCAATATCTCTGGTCCCTTTCAGGCCTTTCTCTCATCAGTGACCATTGTGATGACAAGAAAGCAGGAGGGCTTCCTGTTGCTAGGCGGGTTGCTTGCACTCCTTATTTACTCTGTAATATAACAACCCCTGGCATAACTGTTTTTGTTGATTCATACTAGTCCTTAACTGGCACACTAACCTTGATTTGCATCAACACTGGGCAGTAAAGGCCAATTTTAAAGCACCAACTGAATCTGAAAAACGGATTTGTAAAATAAAATGTTTGTCTGTATTGGTTTTAGAGCGTATTTCCTATGTCTGAATATATCTGACCATTTGCCACCGAATGTGATCACTTTTAGTCCTTTGTCTTGAGACACAGTTAATTGTATGTAATTGTATATACCTTGATTTTAATTGTAACAATTCAATAAGCGTATAATTCAGTGATGGTAAAAAAAGCCAAATTCAGTCAGAATGCCTGTTGTATCAAACGAAGCACTCCTAGTTACATTCCATGGGTATTCATAATGAGTGGTGTGACCAGTCACAGCTATTTAGTACACAGTAATTTGTCTCTGTTCATATCTAATGGTTCACGTGACCAAGGCATGCATGGGCATAACAGAAAGTGAGACTGAGCTAAGGCAACTGGCATGGCAGACAAGTTGCTTGAACCTCAAATCGTAGAATGCCAAGAGGGAGTGATGAGTCTGGTATTTCCAGTTCACACCTCTGGTAAGAATGAATAGACCCACTGAAGATAGATGTAAATCCTTCCTGGCTGAAATTGAATGCTGAAACGTTTTAGTTGCAAAAAAAATGCAGCATCTTATGTCATTTGGAAATATTTTGGTGACAAACCAGATCTCAAACAAGTGCAGTAATTCACCATGAGGTTTTGGTTACACCTCAGAGGAATATGAATATGAATATGATGAAATCATCTAGCCTGAAGAATCATCACAGAATCTGTTATGATGAGTGCATGAAGGCCAAGGCTGTTGCAGCACCGGGTCTTCTCCTGGCTGCACAAATGACTATCACAGGTACATTGTACAGTGTGTCTCCCTATCCATCTGGCTTCTGCAAGCACAGTGAAATCACAGCAACAACCCAAGGTAAAGTACCGGTCTATTAAGCGACTGTGTGAATAAGGACCACTGCAAAATTGAAAAGTCATGTTTATTTAGAGACTTTCTGCTGCTGTGAGAATTTAATGCTCCGCTGTCCATTTTATAAGGGCCGAAGGGAAGATGATTAATATGTTGATCTATTTTAATGTTAACATGCAAAAAGGTAGAATTTTGATACTGTTCCCAAAATAATAGACATTGATAAGCGTGATCACAGTTTTTCTCAATGGGGATGATCACTGTTGCAGTAATTGATTGGCTCTAGTTTTTAATAGTGTATAGATGATGGCAGTAGGTTCACTGTTTGAATTATGCCCCATAATCAAATCTTTTCAAACACGGAAGAAAGCCCTCTCATGTAAAAATGTACTCTTAAATGCAGGTACTGCACACCAGATGAAAAATATTGATTTATTTTTTTATTTTATTTTTGTAATGGTGGTGTCCCTGGATATATTCAGGCAAAGGAAATTGACTAAAACAGTTATGTTGCAGTTACGTTATGACACTAGCAATAACAAGTGTTTTATTTTGAGTAGTTTATTGCACACGTCCGCATTCCAGTTTTGATGTGTTTCACCAATGGCCTTACTGTCTATAGGCCGAGTTATGCTTCTGCGTAGATACATGTAAGCGTCTCCGCGTAGCTACGCAGAGAAGGGGTTTATGGGTAAGCGTAGCCTGCAGATGTTGGCAGACGGGTCAACGTGCAAAAACTCAACAACGCATTGCGCGTAGCTGTGGTCATGTGGATCAAACAAACACTGATTGGTTGAGCAGGGAAGTATAGTTGGTAGCGTCGGGGGTTTGGCCAAGGCCCAAAACGGAACTAAAGAAAAAAACGGAGAATAGGGATGGAGCAGTTTGAAGAGCGACTCTCAGATGAAGTTCGCAAAAAAAAGAAATTGATCCACTACAATGTAACGAGCACGTCTCTTTGTTTACACTTTTACGGGGGTGAAAACGGGTTTCCGTATCTGGATTCTTCTTCGTTTTCTGTACTGTTAGTTTTAGTAAATGCAACACTGCACCCTAGTGTACGAGTTAGCGCTATGTGCAAGTATGTTGGCAAACACCCACGTGGACGTCTGCGGGTGACACCCACGCATGTACGCAGATTCGCAGAAGCATAAATCAGGCTTAAGTCTCCTTATTTTGTCATAGCAGATTTGGTTTATTTTTTTTATTTTAATGATTTCAGATAGTTTTAAGAGACTACAAAACTAGCCAAGGAGGAGAATGATGGAGTTAATGAACCAAAGCAGTTTCTGGTATGTACTGATAACCCAGTTACTACATTAACTAAAACTTTTTTGGCCAAATGCAACTGACCAGGTAAGGGATGCACCGATCTGCCACCAATATTGGATAAAAAGTCAATACTATATACCAATAGGGTGTCAGAGAATTTACCCAGTATTGAAATCCAATGCCATGAGCCACTTTTTAAATTAAAAGAAATAAAAGTACTTGCTTTTACTAAGTACTTGACCTTTTTCCCCACATATAAATTATATTCAAATCCGAAGTAATGAATTTGATCGCTACTTGGTTTTGCCCAACATTTAAAGTTGGCTTTCCATGTCAGCAGTTAAGAGGGATCGGTGCGTCCATAGATCAGATGTGTAATGGTTGGCAGGTTTGAGGTCATTGCTCAATCTTTGGGGATGTTAAACTTGACAGTCCTGAGCTTTCAGCACACCTGAGTGTCAATACAGTTTTCCTGAAGTTTCAGTGAACCAGTGAAGTTACATGGGAAGCCACCGTTCTAGTAGATTTTGCACTAAAACAAATTAGTACAGTAGAGCAAACAGTCAATCTAGGATTTCATGGAATTCACACTGTAAGGTGTCCAAATATTAGCGTCAGCTCTTGCCAATTCAGAAACACACTGGGTACATTTTGCACTGTGGGATTGGCTGATGGGACCAAAAGACTTCAATCTGAGGGGCATTATCTTGCAATTGCCCCTTTTGTAATAAAACTACAATTATTACCCATGTACATAATTGGACTATGCAGATCATTTAAAATCCAAATTATGTGGGTATATCATGGATTTATTTTAGTACTTAGTACCACGTTAGTACTCCAATCCTCATTAGATCCACAAAAGATGAATTTCAACTTTTTGGGGCACTCTGGCAGTTGTAGTCATTTTTCTTGCTTTGGAAAATAGTGACACTTCTTATTGGTGGAATTCCTTGTACCGGGCCCAGACCAGATGCAGTTTTTCAGGATTTATGATGTGCTCAAAAGTCAAGAAAATATACAGAACTCACCCTTAGTGATGGCATTGATCAATGGTTGCAAATTATAGTTGGTGAAACTTAACAACCTATTCATCTTTTAAAAGACTTAGTTTGGTGGACTTCATAGTCACCCTCTGACAGCAGTTGTCATTTTCAGAAATTAACATCGACAAGAATGGCTTTGCAGTATAGAAGCAGGGTAATGTGATGCACTGCAACATCATCTCAGAGGGTTCCTGTTCACTGTGATCTCTATACAGAATTAAAATAGGAAAAACTACTTGCAAATATCAACATACAAACCCTAAAAACGTGGAACACTCGGTCAGTGTCAGATATTGCTCCTAGTGTATATGTTTTAAGCGGAGTAGGAAAACAAAGCATGCACATAACCACTACAGATTCCTAGGATAGCCAATATTGCCAATAAGCACATAAGTATAGCATATGTTAAAAACTGGAAAAGTGGAAGTGAAATACCACTTTAATATCTATCATTTATACAACTTTATACATCTACAATGAATAGTGATTGATGTTTTTATTAGAGTCCCAAAAGAATGAGCTCTGCAACATTATTGTTCACAACTATATAATAAGAATAACTGCAGCATCTGCAGCAGAACTTTGCATCATAATTAACTATGGAAAATAGTTTCCATTAGGACCTGCTGTTTTCATAAAACTACCAAATGTTCATAACTGAATAGTTATGGAAGGAGCTATTTTTAATTGTAATTGTTCATCATTGCCATTACTATGGTGAGCTTGACTTATGGGTACAACAAAAACTGAAATGGGACGTTTAATGACTCTGCTGACTCTGCTTCATATTAACAGTTCCACCCACCACCAAATGTGAGCCTAGTTGGTTTCAGGGTTTTGTAGGTAAATTAATATTGTAACCATAGTGACAAGTAGAATAATTAATGTATTACATATATTAACTATTTTAGATCCACCATCAGAATGCATATCTCTAATGTTGTGATGGACATAACTAAAATGGCCTCCCCGTGGTGACGGTGACAGCTATGCACCTGATGGGTATTGATGAGAATCATTTTGAGGATTATGTAGACCAGCCAAATTGGTTGCTCTTTCCAGGCATTTGCCATTGAAGTTGTCTGCTAAAGGCTTGTGTTGATTGTTAAATGTTGAGGATTGTATTAAATTGGGAGGTGAGGTGCATTCCCACGGTCAACCAAATGCCCTATATTGTGCACTGCATCGATAAACACTGACAACTCGTTTCCAGCCGTAACGTTCTTCACTTTTGCACACTACCCAGTCATCATGACTGTGCCAACAGCTAGTGCCTACATGCTACCGATACACGCGCGTAACCCCGAAAAATGTATATGATCTAACCGACTAACAGATGAGCACACCTCTGTCCCGAGCCGGTAGCTACTCACTATTGCCCAAACGAAAACTGAAATACATTAACTCGCAGTGTCACGTTAGAGCCGTCTGAGAATGATTCAGCGAGTTATTTTGCGTTTCTGCTTGCTACTCAACCAGCTAGCTCGCTAGCTAGCCAGCGCGTGCTAAGGCTGTCTAGCTGAAAGGCCGGGGTAAGAATCAAAACCTTGTCAAAGTGTCTGAATACAAGTATTTGATACACACTAAACCTATTGTCGACGGCCACCGAGCTGTGTTTACGGTATCGGTTGAATTGAGAGCGAGGATTCATGGGTGGAGAGTGCGGGCTTCTTTTGCGGCCTGTACTGCAGCCCCGAGCTAAATTAGTCAACAGTCAGTTCAGGATAGTATGGTGAATCGGTGAGGTCTGGACTGACAGCAGGGTCATGATAGTGACTAAACATAGGTGATTTTGTTGTTAAATTTCGGGGTTTGAGCCTTGCAATTAGCACGTACGACGTGTTTCGGAGATAGCCGACTCTCGGAACAGTTTTGCATTAGCTCGGGTGGTGCCGTACTGTCGTTTTAAAGTATTTTCAGATCGTTTGCTACCGGTAGTTCGCTAACTGTTAACCGCTAGAAGCAACTCCTTAGCCAGCTGATGTTATGGATCGAATGCCTCAGTTCGTTGAGCTCTTACTGGCAAAATAAGACACGGCTTGTTACTAGTGAGCTACCCACTCAGGCAATTGTTTAATTTTGTGGAGAGTAAGTTAGTGAACGTGTGGCTGGTGACTTGCTAACGTTAGATAAATATGCCGCTAGCAATATGGCTAACGTTAGCTTGCTAGCTAAAACTTTAACCTGTCAGTGTCTAGGCACTTGAGTTGCTGATAGCCAGGCAGCCTTCAGTTAAGTAAGGTAGCGGTTTGTATTCAAGGGACATCACATGAATCTCAAGCTGAAATGTTTGAGACTATTTGGGCCCAACCTAAATTAAACAACTTCGCGTCGTATGCAGCTAGCCACTGGCTAATTCGCTGCACTGGACTGCTCGGCGATAAACGAACCTAGCCCAGTAACCATTACTAACCTAAAAGCTAGCCAATTATTGTGAATGATCGTTAGCTAGTTCGTGCTATTTTCAGCCAGACGTATCCTTTATGGGGCTAACTAGCCTTGCTCACTGGTTGAGTGCTCGATACTTGGTTGTCTGCATTCACGTATCTGTACATATGTGTCTGCGTTTATTGTACTGTTTTGGTGATGCATTGTTTTGCCGTGATACTGGTGTCCTGTTAATTTTACTGCTTATAGCCACTTTTGACGCCATTGAACAACCCCTGGTGTATTGGGGTTGGGGTCTTAATTATTAGAAACACTAGAAAATGAATGAATTCTATCATTTTGCAGGTAACGTGAACAGAACATGCTGTTAAGTGGGTGTTGCCAAATTACTTACTGTAAGTGTCACATTCAAATTTGGGGTTAATTGCTTTGGACTATTGTTGTCAGAAATGCTGTCATTAGGTTCATGTCAACTGAAGTATTAATTTTACTGATACATTTTGAATCATTAACTTGCTTATCATGCATTGATATTCAGCATTATATATGACATTGTCTCTAATACAGCTGCATGATATGCATGTCATTTCTCAACAGGAGCAACAAATAGAAAGTAGCGACAATGAAGGTCGACAGAAGCAAGTTAAAGAAAACTCCCACGGAAGCTGTGAGTATGCATAATGCTGGCTCTGTAATCAGCCCTAGACTCACTAGGTGGTCTTTGTACTGTCTGGCTGTCCTTAACACGTTCATGCTTCCTCTGTACCGCGCAGCCTGCCGACTGCAGGACACTTATAGAGAAGCTCAAAGCATGCAGTGATGAGCAACTGCTGGTTGAACTGCAGCACATCAAGACCTGGAATATTGGAAAGGTAAGCCACAAATGAGACACTGGGGGGTGGGGCACCTGTTCATGTACAGTCATATCAGAGTTCCCAATGGTAATGGAATTTCTGGAATATCATTTAATTTTCAGAGGTGTAGTCCAGGCAGGGAAATTTAAGGGAAGTTTACAAATGGTAACTTTACAGGAATATACCAGAAAGTATTTTACAACTTGTGTGACAAATTTATTGCACGAGATGCATACATTGTATGGCCACTTCTTCACAGGTTGCCCAACTGTAGTAGAAACAGTTTACCACTTAAGAACACTTCAGATCTGAAAAACAAAATTAACAAACCAGGAAGGAAAAAATTAAGTAATTGAAGCACTCTTATGTAGTTATGAAAAGTCATGGAATTTTACATCAGGGCCATTGTGATAACCACGTAATATCCTTGGAGTGGTTTTGCTATCACCCATCCCAAGAATGTTCTCATACAGGCAGCACCCACGTGTTTTAGAGATAAACTAAATATCTACCGTTATCCTCACTCGGTGGCTGTGTGTAACATGTTCTCTGCTCTCTTCAACAGTGTGAGCTGTACCACTGGGTGGACCTGCTGGACCGCTTTGATGGCATTCTGTGTGATGCAGGCCAGACGGTGGAGAATATGTCATGGCTGCTGGTGTGTGACCGGCCAGACAACGGGCAGCTCAAAGCCCTGCTGCTGGCAGTGCTAAACTTCACAGCCCTGCTTATTGAGTATAGCTTCTCCAGGCACCTCTACAGCTCCATAGAGGTAGGCTGGAATCCAATACAGTCATGACCAGCTCTTTGCTCTCTTCTGGACCATGCACCTATCAGAGGGGAGAAAATAAACCAGCATGCTAACTTTAACCCTCTGTTTTCTATCCCCCCCTTACAGCACTTAACCACCTTGTTAGCGTCATGTGATATGCAGGTGGTCCTGTCTGTGCTGAACCTACTCTACGTGTTCAGCAAACGCTCCAACTACATCACAAGACTGGGTTCTGACAAGAGGACCCCTCTACTGGCCCGTCTGCAACACCTGGCTGAGGTCTGGCGAATGCTATTATTTTCCTGTTGTGCTAATGACTGTTGTGCCTTACGAGAGAGAACTGTATTGCTGAGTGTCTTTGTTCTCTCCCATAGAGCTGGGGAGGAAAGGAGAATGGCTTTGGTCTGGCAGAGTGCTGTAGGGACCTGCTTATGACGGTAAGCATTTGTCACTGTAATGCTCAATAGCTGTCTCAAACAACTGTTTGCTGCTTGACAATGGTTATTCATATAATTTTAGCTGTCAGATGAGACTAATAATGCACTATTCATGAACGTCTTCACCCTACCATGCTGCCCTACATTGGCACATGAACAGAAGTACCCCCCCAGTGCCACCACACTGCACTTTGAGTTTTATGCTGAACCAGGCCCTGATGTCAAAGTAGAGAGGAAGGTAAAGACCAGAACATTTATTTATGCACTCATAATACAAAATAGAAATTTGAGTATTATTGTTGATGCCTCTGCTTTTTTCCCTGACTAATTTTACCATTTGTGATCCATTTCTTTCTACAGCAGACAAGTAGTAACACACTACACTATATTCACATCGAGCAGCTTGACAAGGTGAAGCCAGATTATCACACTGCATTGCATGCAAATTATGGATGTAATGTAACCGAGGGCTTCTGCTTACATCTATGCTGTATGTGTTTGTGCTGTGTTTCTCAGATTTCAGAGAGCCCGTCTGAGATCATGGAGTCTCTGACGGTGATGTACAACATCCCTAAAGACAAGCAGACCCTACTGTTCACACACATTCGACTGGCCCATGGCTTCTCCAATCACAAGAAGAGGTTGCAGGCCGTGCAGGCCCGACTGCATGCCATCTCTATACTGGGTGAGTAGAGGCTGTCCTACTATAGAGTGACAGGGGGTTTTGCCTTGTGTCTTAGTGCTTATATTATTCTACTATTTCATTGCAGTTTACTCAAATGCACTCCAGGAATCAGCCAACAGTATTCTATATAATGGCTTGATAGAGGAGCTGGTGGATGTACTACAGATTACAGACAAACAGCTTGTGGTAAGAAAGCAGCTTTCTCTCAGTCTCTGCTTTGGCATCATTATACATTAAGTCTGCTACATCAGTATGTGTGAAATAATATCCAAATTCCTGTATTGTCAGAACAAGATTTCTTTCAATAGTATATTCTCCAGTCTTTCATTTTTTTAAACAAAGTCCCTTATTTGTCGTTTTTCATTTTGTTTAAATATGTTTTTGTTCCTCAGGATATAAAGGCAGCATCATTGCGGACTTTAACTTCCATTGTCCATCTGGAGAGGACACCCAAGCTTTCCAACATTATCGACTGCACCGGCACTGCCTCTTACCACGGCTTCCTGCCTGTGTTGGTGCGCAACTGTATACAAGCAATGATTGGTGAGGAAGGAGTTGAAACTTAAACTGCAACCAACAGTACCATCCAACAATTCTCCACTGCATTGCACAGAAAAAAACAGACCGATTCTATTCAAATGCAAATAACAAAGCCTGTTTGTTACCTTGTGATGCTTGTTATTCCCCAGATCCTCTGATGGAGCCCTACCCACACCAATTTGCCACCGCACTCTTCTCCTTCCTCTACCACCTAGCTAGCTATGATGCTGGAGGGGAAGCCCTGGTCTCCTGTGGCATGATGGAAGCCCTCCTTAAGGTATATCCTGATCTTTCCTATAAATCACTACTGATGATGGCCCTCTTGTGCTTACAAACAATACTGTCAAACTCCCCCATTTCATTATGTACTTTCTTTGTAGGTGATCAAGTTCCTGGGTGACGAGCAGGACCAGATCACCTTTGTGACGCGGGCGGTGCGGGTTGTGGACCTCATCACCAACCTGGACATGGCTGCCTTTCAGTCCCACAGCGGCCTTTCCATCTTCATTTGCAGACTAGAGGTTGGTTATGCACTCTGCATTTCTCAGTGCCTGACACTGAGACGTTTTAGCACTCCGTGCTACAATTTTACTGGAACTCGTGCCGGGACCCACTCACACCCTTTTTCCATCTATCTTTGTATGTGCAGCATGAGGTGGACTTGTCGAGGAAAGAGTGCCCTTTTGTCATCAAGCCAAAGATCCAGAGGCCCAGCACGGCTGTGGAGTCTGAGGACATGGACACAGACATGGACAGTCAGTCACTATTTCTTTTGCCCGTGGGATCTTTTTCATGTTTAGCAAGTCCTGTTTAAAAAAATAAGTCTGTAAACCCTAGAAGGCTATATGTCAATATGGCATGTTTGTAAAGAATCTCTGCACTTGTGTTAATTTGGTTGCCATCTTGTGTTCCTGCAGTGTCAGAAGTTGCCATGGAAAGCAGCCCTGGCCCATCCACATCTTCTGGTTCCAGACCAGAGGTGGACCACCGAGCACAGAGCAGTACTGCCAGCACGCCTCGTGCAGGTACGCACAGATACAGTCTTGCATACCAACACTTGTCACTAGTGCATTGTATCATCATTTGTCATTGTCTCTCCCCATAGGCATGCAATGTATCCCCCAGAGGGCAGCTCTGTTGAAGTCGATGCTAAATTTCTTAAAGAAAGCCATACAGGACCCTGCCTTTTCTGATGGTATCCGCCACGGTGAGCCATCAGCATCTTCTCACTTATTCTATAGCTGGTCAATGGTCCTATGCTAATCGTCTTGTTTATACACATTGAACAGATATATCATTTGAAGCCCCTAGGTGTATACATTTCATTATGCAAGTGTTTGCAATGAATGCCCTGGATGTATCTTGGCTAACCTCTGTCTGTACCCCTCCCCCACACCTCCCCACCACAAGTAATGGATGGGTCCTTGCCTACCTCACTCAAGCACATCATCAGTAATGCAGAGTATTATGGCCCTTCACTTTTCCTATTAGGTGAGTACACAGGAGCACTTCAGGAAAGCTCTGAGATGAGATGCAAGTACTCTTATCACCGAGCTGTGTTATCACTTGATTTCAGAAATGCTGAACTATTGTATTGTTCCCAGTGCCTCTACTAGAAAGGAAATACAATGTTGGGTTTATGAATGTTATGAAAGCCTAGCTATCAGTGTTTGGTCTTGTAATTTTAAGCATTCCCTGTCTTACTTTTTTTTTTTTTTTTTTCCCTCCCTCTCTCTCTGGTTTCTAGCGACGGAGGTTGTGACGGTGTTTGTGTTCCAGGAGCCATCCCTGCTCTCCTCCCTGCAGGATAACGGTCTCACTGATGTCATGCTGCATGCCCTTCTCATCAAAGACGTGAGTCTGCCAGCACTCCCCCCTGTGTGCTGTGTATTTCTTTCTCCCTGTCTCTTTATCTTCCTTTTCCTTCCTTTTTCTCTTGTTCTCTGACAGCTCTCTCTATTCCTCTTGTTTCCTCTCACTATGCCACCACACATCTGATATGTTTAAATGTTGCATTTTCTCTTTCAGCTGGCTCTCTGAATAGCGCAGCCAGTAGACTGCCTTCACAGGCATCTTCACTCCCATTTTGCTCTTTCTTTTTGCTTTTTTTTCAGTGTAACACTACATCAAAGGTTTTATTTTCTCAGACACGTTCTTCCTGTTAAGTTCTTTCAGGTCCTCACTGCCTTTTGGTTCCCCTGCTCCTCCTCCCTTGCAGTTAACCCATCCCTGGCCACTCTTTGACCCTGTCTTCCTCCTTTTTTTCCCCATTCTACCTATTCTCTCTCTCACAGTGTTTCTCTCTGCAGGTTCCTGCTACCCGTGAGGTGTTGGGCTCCCTCCCCAATGTGTTCAGTGCCCTGTGCTTGAATGCAAGAGGCCTGCACTCCTTCGTTCAGTGCCAGCCATTTGAGCGCCTCTTCAAGGTACTTTTGTCACCTGACTACCTGCCTGCCATGCGACGGCGGCGCAGCTCTGACCCATTGGGTGAGTTGGACTGTGTGTCCATCTTCATTATTCACATCTGTAGCCCTGTGGAATCTGCTGGAGGCACCGATTATGTGGATGATATGTTCCATGTGTCCTACAGGTGACACTGCATCAAATTTGGGCAGTGCTGTGGATGAGCTCATGAGGCACCAACCCACTCTGAAGACTGACGCCACCACTGCCATCATCAAGGTAGGGTACCTTAATAAATCTGTTGTTCACATAGAAAAATGTCTTTCACTGATCGGGTTCCAGCACACAATGCAGCAGGATAATTAAAGATGATTTTGTTTTACAGTTACTGGAGGAGATCTGCAACCTGGGCCGAGCCCCAGAGTACATCTGCCAGAAGCCGTCTATCCAGAAGGCAGACGGCACTGTAGCAGTGCCCCCGGCACGCTCCAGTCACGCTGCTGAGGAAGCTTCGAGTGAGGATGAAGAGGAGGAGGAGGCCCTCCACACATTCAGCCAGCAGCAGGGGGAGCCAGAGAGCAACAGACAGTCAGTGCCACTTGAACTGTATGACGCTGAGTTCATAACACAGTAGAGTAGAATGACAACTCCTAACAGAGTTTGAGTTTTCAAAGAATTTATTTATTTTCAAATATTTTATTTGGTGGTTGTCATTTTGATGTTGCGTTGTGTCTTGCAGGGTGGTCGGCACTGAGGAGCGGATACCGATTCCTCTGATGGATTATATTCTGAATGTGGTCAGTGTTGATACTTTGATAATTTTAGTCTTTTGGTACATTGTGAAATTATAAGAGCTATAAAGGAATGTGCACATAAATTCTCTGTTCAGCCGCTGATTTGGCATGCGTGTTTTCCAGATGAAATTTGTGGAATCCATACTGAGCAACAACACCACAGACGACCACTGTCAGGAGTTTGTCAACCAGAAGGGCCTGCTGCCCCTGGTTTCTATCCTGGGCCTGCCCAACCTGCCCATAGACTTTCCCACCTCTGCTGCCTGCCAGGCGGTGGCTGGTGTCTGCAAGTCCATACTGGTAAGACAAAAAGATGAGGATCACCGTTATGTTTCTCACTTTGGATTGCTGTATTGACACTGAGGCAATCTTCCCCTCTCTACCTCTGTAGACCTTGTCTCATGAACCCAAGGTGCTCCAGGAGGGCCTGTGCCAGCTGGACAGCATCCTGACAGCCTTGGAGCCTCTCCACCGCCCCATCGAGGTGCCAGGCGGCTCAGTGCTACTCAGAGAGCTGGCTAACGCTGGCCATGTCACCGACGCCACGCTGTCAGCCCGCGCCACACCACTGCTGCACGCACTTACTGCAGCACACGCCTACATCCTCATGTTCGTCCATACTTGCAGGGTCGGACAGGTAAATATGGATGTTTCTCTCAAGTACTTTATAAATTCAGTTGCCACAGCTAAATGATCGTGAAGGAAAAGATGCAGCCTTGTTCTAAGAAGTTGTACGGTTCTTTCAGAATAGGTTCTGTTCTGAATGTGTCTGTTCTTCCTCTTTCTGAACAGAGTGAGATCAGGGCCATCTCAGTCAACCAGTGGGGCTCCCAGCTGGGCCTGAGTGTCCTCAACAAGCTGAGCCAGCTCTACTGCTCTCTGGTGTGGGAGAGCACTGTGCTGCTGTCCCTCTGCACACCCAACAGGTGAGTTGGGTTTTTTCACCTCTCCTCTCCTCTTTATTATTACTCTGCAGTTATAACCCTTTCTCATGTCTGTTTCTCACAGTCTGCCTCCAGGTTGTGAGTTTGGCCAAGCTGACATGCAGAAACTAGTGCCCAAGGAGGAGAAACCATCTGGCAGCACTGTAACAACCTCTGCCTCTGGCTCCAGGAGAACTGGTAATGAAGCTATTTGACTTTGTTCATTGGAAACCAGTGTTCAGCCATGATCCTGGATGAGTTCTCATTTCTCTCTCTCTGCCAACTCTTTTCCTCCTCCTTAGCGGAATCTGAGGCAGTGTCTGTGGATTCATCTGCAGGGGGGCTGCTGGAAGGCATGGGCCTAGACGGGGACACCCTGGCCCCTATGGAGACGGATGAGCCCACTGCCACCGACCCTAAGGCCAAGTCCAAACTTACTCCAGCTATGGCCACTCGCATCAAACAGATCAAACCACTGCTCTCTGGTGAGTGGATTTGCTCTACATAGAATCAGCTTTGTTCTGTTTGTATTCATATTTAAGAGATGTTGAAAAATATCTGGGAATTCTGATGCCATTCTGCAACTTCCACTTCTGTTAATTAATTGATGTTGTATAAATTATTAAGTAACTCTCCATGAGACTATTGTCTCTGACTAACCTGTCCCACTCTTTCTCCAGCCTCGTCACGTCTAGGCAGGGCTCTGGCAGAGCTCTTTGGCCTGCTGGTCAAGCTATGTGTGGGCTCCCCAGTGCGCCAGCGTCGCTCCCACCATGCCACAAGCACAGGCACTACCCCCACACCTGCTGCCCGGGCTACTGCCTCCTCCCTCACCAAGCTACTCACCAAGGGTCTGAGTTGGCAGCCCCCACCTTACACACCCACCCCACGCTTTAGGTAAGAGCAGCACACACCTACTACCTGTTAGCATTGTTAATATGTTGATTGTACACAGTTAGCAGAGGGTAACATGTGTTTTCTCTTCTTGCAGGCTGACTTTCTTCATCTGCTCAGTTGGCTTCACGTCTCCCATGCTATTTGATGAGAGGAAGTACCCCTACCACCTCATGCTGCAGAAGTTTTTCTGCTCTGGAGGGCATGATGCCCTGTTTGAGTGAGTTTACTGCTCTGCTAAAAGCCTATCTAAATCATGATCAAGGACAATGTTCTGTCTTATTAGTCGGCTTGTTGATATCCATAAAGCCCTAAATATTTTTTAAACAGCAGTTGTAAAGACCGTGTTGCTCCCTCTCTGTGCAGAACATTTAACTGGGCCCTGTCCATGGGTGGTAAGGTGCCTGTGTCTGAGGGTCTGGAGCACACTGATCTGCCAGATGGCACAGGGGAGTTCCTGGATGCCTGGCTAATGCTGGTGGAGAAGATGGTGAACCCCAGCACTGTACTGGACTCTCCCCACTCCCTGCCAGCTAAAGTCCCCGGGGTCACTCCCACCATGCCCCAGTTCAGTGCCCTGCGGTTCCTCATAGTTACCCAGAAGGTCAGTATCCATGACTTGCAGTAGGTACTGTCTGTAGTATTGGTATGTGTATATCGCAGAGATTTGTGTGAGAATGATTATGAGCATGTTACTAACTAGACTGGTGGAGTGGGGGACTTGCCATGCGTGCATGTATGTCAGTCAGTCTTTGACTAGGGTAACACTGTCTCTCTTTCCCCAAGGCGGCATTCAACTGCATCCGTAGCCTGTGGAACAGAAAGCCCCTGAAGGTGTATGGAGGCAGGATGGCTGAGTCCATGCTGGCCATCCTCTGCCACATCCTGAGAGGGGAGCCTGTTATCCAGGAACGCCTTGCCAAGGAGAGAGAGGGCACTGTGCGCCCAGAGGAGGAGGGAGCTTCCACAGGGCCTGTGGCCCCCGCCGGGGCCCCTGTACCACCTGCGGCAGCTGGAGAGGGACCACCAGCGCCTGGAACGGCTTCTGGAGTACCAGCAGCGGGATCGGCTGATGACTCCACCAACTCCACTCCCCGCC
>CABFOQ010002991.1:16314-30162 GCA_900660455.1 Gephyroberyx darwinii | reverse complement strand
CACACACACACACACACACACACACACACACACACACACACACACACACACACACAGTGTAAATGTGATGGTTTGAATTGAGACAACCTTTAAATGCACAAGGAATAATGGTTTTAAATTATAGTGTCAGGCCCCTGGTCAAAAAAAAAAAATTGAACAAGTATCAAATATTAAATCAACTTGAGCACTGCTGAGGGATTCAGTCTATTGCAGATCCCCGATGTATTTGTCCAATCGCCCAGCCCTAATAGCAGCACATGATGGGATCAGCAGAGTCTATTAGCGTCCAAGATAGAGTCCAAGTTTAGAGAATTGGTGTCCTGCTGCTTTGCTGAGGTCCTCTGCCATATGATGCATGCTAGGCCAGTCGGAGATGGATGAGAGAACATAATTGTTGATACTCTCCAGTACCCTAAATAGCCAGCCTGTTTCACTCATCTAGGATAATGTCTTTAATTAATTAGAAATTAGTCAGTCTTTGTATTTCATTGTGCATGGAATCCATTATTTTTGGATGATTTACAGAGAAACACTTATCTAGCAGCTGCTCAGTTTGGCAGAGGTTGGAATTCATCTCTCTCGCTCTGTCTTTCTAATTCTCTCACTCTCAGATCTGACTCATCTCAGGGACAGAAATGTAGCGGACCTCTCAGGAGGGGAGCTGCAGCGCTTTGCCTGTGCTGTTGTCTGCATCCAGCGTGCCGACATGTAAGTTTCATAGCTCAGGTGGTGACACTCCTGGCCAGATCTAATCAAGGCTGGTACTGATGGTGGGCTCAATGTGTTTATTTCACCATATGGAGCCGTACTTAGCTTTTTTTCCCCTTTTTTTTTTAGATAATTGCTGGATTGAATTAACCAGGCAATTAAACGCTTTGTCTGGTCATTGAGTTACAGTTATGAGGTAGTCTATTTGACTGAATGTTGCCTGTTTATTCCTCAGCTTCATGTTTGATGAGCCGTCCAGTTACCTGGATGTGAAGCAGCGTTTAAAAGCTGCCTTCACCATCCGCTCCCTCGTCACCCCAGACAGGTCAGTGGCACAAATAACACTTCACAGTAAGATGCTTACTGCAAGGAGGGAGATGGGGTGGGATTCCACATATTCAATTGGGTCTTCTCTCCCACACAGATACATCGTAGTGGTGGAGCATGATTTGAGTGTACTGGACTACCTGTCTGACTTCATCTGCTGTCTGTACGGGTTGCCCAGCGCTTACGGAGTGGTCACCATGCCTTTCAGCGTCAGGGAAGGTAGCTGCCCTACTTCACTACTGGCCTTGTTGTGTTCTTGAAGTGTTTCTCCATGCAAGAGAGATGTTTACTGACACTGTAAAATTCAGAAACTACAGTTTGTCATTAATCTCCCAAGGACAGGATCTCACATACAGTGCAAAATGTATAGATAGATCTGTCAATCTGTGAATATCAGCTCCACATTTTGACATCAAACATTTTTCCCCTGTTTTTTTAAGCTGATTTAAAAATTGTAGCCAAGGCATAAAGCTAGAATGGTCAACAATTGTGTGTTGCGATTTTCCCAGTTAATGAGTTTTAGATGAGCCAGATTCAGTTATGTAAGCCAGTACCAGAGTCAGCTGGGGCGAACGAGTATACAGCAATACAAGGTAAGGGAGTGGGTACCCAGTACTAATATTGCTGCAAGGAACTACAAATGACCAGAAATGTGGCCAAGTTGATTTGGGCTTTTGTCTATTTTTTTAGCAGCACTAAATGAACCCCTTCCTGCTTTTCTCCTCAGGTATCAACATCTTCCTGGATGGCTACGTGCCCACAGAGAATATGCGGTTTAGACATTCCTCGCTGGTGTTCAAGGTAGCTGAAACAGCCCATGAGGAGGAGGTCAGAAAGCTGCGCCGCTACCACTACCCACACATGAAGAAGACCATGGGCGACTTCACCCTAGAGATTCTGGAGGGAAAGTTTACAGACTCTGAAATCATGGTCATGCTAGGAGAGAACGGTAATGGACCCATTTCTGTGTTGCAGTTTGTTAGTAATTTAAGTCTAAAACACGAATTGGATTTTCTATAGTTCTGGGCAATTAACCGAAAATGTATCGAAACCGACATCTAGAACCTCTCACCGACTTAATCTTGCCCATGTCGGTTAATTCAGTTAATACTTTACCCAATGCATGCGTTCATGAACTGTCCCCTTAAAAAAAAATACTACGTCGTGTTCAGTCACGTGCCTCCACCCCGTACAATTAACGCTGGGATCACACCGGTTTTGACCATTCAGACCGGCCGTGCCACAGCGGTCAAGCCGGGCAGGAAGTTGGACACAGGAACGGCATCTGGTCAATTAAAAAAAATAAAACAAATTTCAAAATAAAACATAAATTATCGTTCATTAATCGTTCTTGAGGTAAAAGTTTGAAATAATCGTGATATTGATTTTAAGTCATATCGCCCACCCCTAATTTTCTACTTGTTTAGGGACGGGTAAAACGACATTCATCAGAATTCTGGCTGGGCGTCTGAAACACGATGAAGGAGGTAAGGAAGTTGCCTTGGGTTTTCATTCTACCTTTTGTACTGGGTATTGGCTTTGGCAAATTGACATTCTTCGAAACAAAATAAAATTTCATTGTTTTTCATTCTGCCCCCCAGATGAAATGCCTATCCTCAATGTCAGCTACAAACCACAGAAAATCAGCCCCAAATTCACAGTAGGTTTTAGCCTTGCATGTTGAAACTAAGGTCTGCTGTCCATAGTTGTGACTCAACGCCTGACCAGGTCTGATATGTCTGCAGGGCAGTGTGAGGACCCTGCTTCATGGCAAGATCCGTGATGCCTACACACACCCTCAGTTTGTCACCGATGTCATGAAGCCTTTGCAGATGGACAACATCATTGACCTAGAAGTGACTATCACATTTTAACTAATTATCACCAACTAACAGTGGCTCATCCTCAGCCTGACTCTTACTATAATGTCTGTTGGTGTGTGTGTGTGCTGGCTGTAGGTCCAGAACCTTTCTGGAGGTGAATTGCAGAGGGTAGCCCTGGTCCTGTGTCTGGGGAAACCAGCCGACGTCTATCTGATAGATGAGCCCTCTGCCTACCTGGATTCAGAGCAGCGTCTCGTAGCTGCCAGGGTTATCAAACGGTACATCACATTGTACACATAGACAGTACAACCCTGCTGAGTGAAATTTGATGACTGAAGTATGATGTAAGGTGCTGTGGTTTCGTAGATTTATCCTCCACGCTCAGAAGACTGCCTTTGTAGTGGAGCACGACTTCATCATGGCCACCTACCTGGCAGACCGTGTCATTGTGTTTGATGGTGTTCCCTCCAGGAGTGCTGTTGCTAACACGTAAGCAGTGTTTGTATTGACACTAACCAGCTAGAGCATACTATTGGGCCATTTTACATATACATTGTGGAATTTAAACTGATATTTCACTTTAGAACAATATTTTCATTTTCTGGCACATGTTGAGAAAAAATTCACCTTCAGGTTAGGTGTTAAGGAAAGTTTTATTCAGCATACATATGCGGTACAGAGATGGAGCAGGTCAGCAGTAGTAGTAGTAGTAGTAGTAGTAGTAGTAGTAGTAGTAGTAGTAGTAGTAGTAGTAGGAAAACAATCTTTACTGGGAACAGGTGTGAGTCTAGTCTAAACTAAAACAAGAGATAAGCTAGCATGGGAACATTATTTCCATGGTCATCAAAACATATCAACCATCAACCTCAGGAATTGACTTCTCAACTTGTGAGAATTGTAAACTGATACAAAAAAAAAAACATCTCGATTGTCATGCTTTAATTTCTGCATTAGAAGTGTGATTTACAGACTTAGTAGAAACAGTACAAAAGTGAGTGACAGGATTCCCACGGTCATGGAAAACCTCATGTCATTAAGTCATGGAATTAAAAAATGTTTCAGGCCTTGAAAAATTATGGAAAATGGAACATGTGCATATATTTTTTGGAAATTGCACCCAGTCAAATGTTTGATGTCAAGCTTTGCTGCTTGTTGATCCACTTCCCTTTGAGGAATAAACATTAGACATTTCCTGATTTCCTGATAGTGTTGTTCCTAAGTGAAAGTTGTAACCAGAAATAAGACCTGGGACATTCAGATCAGATGTTCAATTTAAAAAATGTGATATTTACCACATAGACTGACAAATACTGATCATGGAAATTGTGCAATATGTCATGGAATAGTCTTTGTGCCAGAAACTACAAAACCTATTCTAAATTGGAATATTTCTCAGTAATCACCTTAAGAAATGAGGAGAAATGCACTGGAGCAAACTTCAATCTCATATCCTTTTTCAGGCCGCAGACCTTACTTGCAGGGATGAACAAGTTCTTATCGCAGCTGGAGATCACATTCAGGAGAGACCCCAACAACTTCCGACCAAGAATCAACAAGCTGAATTCCCTAAAGGTATCAGATGATGTATTTGTACTCAGATTTTAAATGTATTAACTATTTGTCATTCAGCAAATGTTGCATTTGAGCTTTGACATCTCTGTATCATCCCCTCAGGATGTAGAGCAGAAGAAGAGTGGCAACTACTTCTTCCTGGATGACCACTGACCGATTCCCTCCATAAGTGTGTGAGAGAGTAGTCCTCCACTGTCGTTCAACGCCTCATTTACTGTGGAGGAGAGATATGGGGGAAGAGGCTTTGAGACCTAGCAGCAAGCTTTCCTTTGCTCCATAGTTTAGAGCAAGGCTTCTCACACCGCTCCTCAGGTGCCTCTATTGAATGGACATTCAGTTAGGTGAAGTTAAGTGCAGCTCTGGCACACACCGATCCATTCCATCTAGTTATTCTAACTCTTCACTGGTGTAATCAGGTGATCTAGTGCTGAAACAGAGCGACATGTTAGATCTGGGATGTCACTGAGGGATGGGCTTGGGAACGCTGGCTTTAAAAGCCCTTGCTTGTGCTATGGGCTGGGATGACCAGCATCCATATACACTCACCGGCCACTTTATTAGGTGCACCTACCTAGTACTGGGTAGGACCCCCTTTTGCCTCCAGAACAGTCTGAATTCTTTGCGGCATGGATTCAACAAGGTGCCCTTCTGTACACCACTGTTGTAAAGAGCCTTTCTGTTAGCTTGAACAAGTCTGCCCATCCTGAAAATCCCAGGAGGGCAGCTGTTTCTGAGATGCTGGAACCACCTAGCACCAACAATCATACACTATATGGCCAAAAGTCAGCGGACACCTGACCATCACACCTATATGAGCTTGCTGGACACCCCATTCTAATACCATGGGCATTAATATGGAGTTGGACCCCCTTTGTGGCTATAACAGCCACCACTCTTCTGGGAAGGCTTTCCACAAGCTTTTGGAGTGTGTCTGTGGGGATTTGTGCCCATTCAGCCAAAAGAGCATGTGTGAGGTCAGGCAGTGATGTTGGACGAGAAGGCCTGGCTCACAACCGGCGTTCGAATTCCTCTCAAAGGTGTTCACTGGGGTTGAGGTCAGGGCGGGCCAATCGTTCCTCCACACCAAACTCGTCTAACCATGTATTTATGGATCTTGCTTTGTGCACAGGGGCACAGTCATGCTGGAACAGCAAAGAGCCTTCCCCAAACTGTTGCCACAAAGTTGGAAGCGCACAAATTGGCTAAAATGTCTTCGTATCCTGTAGCATTGAGATTACCCTTCACTGGAACTAAGGGGCCAAGCCCAAACCCTGAGAAACAGCCCCAGACCATAATCCCTCCTCCACCAATTAGTAGGGGTGTCCACTGACTTTTGGCCAGATAGTGTACCATGGTCAAAGTCTCTTAGATCACACTTAGTTCTTGCCTATTCTAATGTTTGGTGGAACACAAAACTAAACCACTTCACCATGTCTGCATGCTTTTTATATTGAGTTGCAGCCACATGATTTGTTGTTTGGAGGAGCAGGCTATTTGCATTAATGAACAGGAGTGCCTAATAAATTTACCAGTGAGTGTATACAGACACGCGCACATACGCACACACACACATACCTTTGGGGCCCAAAGGAATGTTTTATAATCATTCACCAAAATCAATCTATGTAATTTTTAAGAGAATATCTAATGAATAAAAGAATTTATTTCCCATGTATGGTCATGTTTTTTTGGGGGGGGGGGATTGAAGGTTTTGTCCACAAGGGGGAGCTCGCCACAATTATGATTATACAGGTGATTATGAAGTTTGTAAACCCTTTTGAATTCCCTGCATAATTGGTTCCCAAAATATGGTCTGATCTTCATCTAAGTCATAACAATAGATAAACGCTATGTGATTTAACAAATAACACAAATATACTTTTACATGTTTTTACTGGAAACCTTGTTGAAACAGCCTAAACTGGAATAAGTATGTGAACCTCTAGGATAATGAAATTGAAGTCAGCTGATCCAGTCAATGAGATGACATTCAGGTGTGGGTTAGACGTGTCCTGTCATATAAAACCCCCACAAAGTTTGGTTACCAACAGAGTCTGCTCTCTGGAAAAAGATCTGTTGAAGTTGAATATGTCCCGGTCAAAAGAAATTTCAGAGGACCTCCGGAGAAGAGCGTTTCCAAAGACGTGGGCCTCCATCAGTCTACAGGCAGACAGATTGTAAACAAATGGAGAAAATTCAGTACCATTGCTGCTCTCCCTCGGAGTGGGCGTCCAGCAAAGATCACAGCAAGAGCACAACACAACGGTCAAGGAGGAGACAAAGGAGACAAAGGTAACAGCAATAAGAAAAACAATAAACGAGTGGTGTTCATGGAGGATACCAAGGAGGAAACCACTGCTTTCCACAAAAAACATTGCTGCCTGTCCAAAGACCACCTGAATGTTCCACAGAGCTGCTGGAACAATGTTCTGTGGACAGATGAGACAAAAATGTCACTTTTTTGGCAAAAGGGAACAACACTGTTTGGAGGAGAAAAACACTGCACGCCAACAGCAAAACCTCATCCCAACCGTGAAGCATGGTGGAGGGAGCATCATGGTTTAGGGCTGCTTTGCTGCCTCAGGGCCTGGAGGGCTTCGTTCACTGAGGGATCAGTGAATTCCAAATTGTATCTGTGAGGTCCAAAATACCTCCTAACCGTTGTGCAGGTCTGATCAGCAACTACAGGAAACATTTGGTTCAGGTTATTGCTGCTAAAGGAGGTTCCATCAGTTCCTAAATCTCATGGTTCACATACTTTTTCCCATCCAAGCTGTTAACATTTGAACAATGTATTCAATAAAAACATGTACAAGTATACAGTACAAGTACAAATGTTTGTGTTGTTAAATTATGTTGTGTTATCTATTTTTATGACTTAGATGAAAATCAGAACATATTTTAGGAGCCATTTATACAGGAATGGCACAGGTAATTCAAAAGGGTTCGCAAATTATTTCTCACAACTAATTACCACTCAACTAATGCACCACATGAGTAATAAATCCATCATACCAAAAATGTCTCATGCTCGTCAGAATTAATGTTTTACCGTCTTATTTTATGAAACTCTGATATTAGAGAATTTTCTTATTTCACAGGATAATGTCAGAATTTGTCAAAACGATGATGAAACTAGACTTTTCCCAATTTGAGGAAACTAGTATTAAACTTCTCAATGTGCATCATATATGGAACTGAAACGCTTGTTGCCGATGTCTTTTACCATCGACAGTTTACCACTAGATGGGGCTCTAATCTGCCACTGTGTTTGCTGTTCTTCTGTACTGGTGAACAGTCCTATCTGTTCACATGACTTTGTTTTATAAATGAAAATTGCAAGAAATGGGTACTGTCATCAAAGAACTCTACCATTAAGAACTTAACCAGCCATGTTTATGTTTTATATTTGATTTATATGCAATTAGGGCATGAAATCTTCTGCAATTCAATTGGTCAAATAACCACATTTCTGTTTGTGAAGAGACAATCATTATCCATGACTACTGTATAGCCTTAAAGAAACAGCTTTG
Source organism: Gephyroberyx darwinii (assembly GCA_900660455.1). Classification (NCBI taxonomy): domain Eukaryota; kingdom Metazoa; phylum Chordata; class Actinopteri; order Trachichthyiformes; family Trachichthyidae; genus Gephyroberyx; species Gephyroberyx darwinii. The sequence goes on along the minus strand of CABFOQ010002991.1, from coordinate 22,199 downwards.
TAATTTTTTGGTACCATACCACATTTAATCAGGTGTTTCCAGACCATTTACATCCATAGATGATTGAGGAAAATCTGTCACCAATTTTGCTTTGATGTGTTTCCTGTTGTGTTTAAATGTAGCTTAATAATTTTGGTTGGGTAGAGAGAATGATGGCATGTCAAACTACTACCTTAGCCTGCACTAAAAAACAACAACCCTCCCTCAGCGCTCCTAGTGGGTTCTGCTACAAAGGTAACAGTATAAGTTAAAGGGTCAAGCTAGCCTGTTGCTGGGATGCCCAGAGAGGAGACACTGTGGTACATGGTCATGATCAATGGGTCTTCCCCAAGGGCTAAGTGTTTAAACTGGGGGGGGGGTGTAAACTTTGCTTGCTGAGCGCAACACATGACACCGAGCTTGAGTAAGTTTACCCAAAGACTGAATGGGAGTTGAGACTCTGAGTTATCTACTTAGGTTGGGAAGTTAAGTGAGCATGCACTGTAAATGCCTGATCCTGTCCTAGTCCTTATCAAACCTACCCCTCTCCCCTCTCCCATGACACATGCACACCTGTCCTGGTCCCAGGACAGCTGCGACCACAGGGATCAATACAAGATTGGTGACATCATCACAGTGTCTGGGTACAGTTTCAAGCTTTCAAGAGATCAAGAGATCAAATGAAAAAGGAGTTCCCAAGTTGGCCACTCATGAATTCTACAGTTTGTTTGTAGTTGGAACATTACCAGTGGGCTTAAGCCTAGAAAACATTTTTAAATCTGTACTAAATGATTTGCAACACCTGTTATTTGTAACACTGTGACAACATTCAGTTTATATAGCATCATGATATTGGTGAAGAGCACAGGCAGTTATAGAGCACTTTAAGTCCTATTGTTCTATATTAATATGTGTCCCAAAACATTTCACTAATTTTAGCTCCATGAATGACCACCACAGTCTTACAACTCCTCTCCTTACTCCATGACGGTTGACCTTAAATGTCCTTATGGTCTAACTCACTAGTGTAATTATTTTTACAGTAAACTAAATCAGTCATCAGCTTTGTTTGAGCAGCGGTCTATTTTTGCCCTGCAGATCTGTCTTTGGAGGCCAAACCAGGAAGAGGTGATGTCATGATGGCTATCACTTACAGTACTCCAGCCAGCTGCAGATGTACAGACCCCCTTCTCCACTGAGGTATGACCTCACCCAGGGTGCACAGAAAGAACATCTGCTTGATGATGTAGCTGGCAGGATGCAAGTTTGATCTGTTGCAAGACACTACAGCACTGCGGAAAGCTTTCTTGCATGATTTAAGGAAGTATATTTATGATCATAGCTCATTTAGCTATGAATGGAGTCTTTGAATAGATCAGAGACTCTGAGTGTAGTGTAAGTGTGTGTGGGTTTGTTTCTCTTTGAGCGCTGGGGCCCCAACAGCCTGTGTTACGTTTCCACTATTCCCCCTGCTGCACCTCCAATGACTTTGCCCATGATCTGTCAATAAAACTAATCAAATTAGCCATTGACACCACCTTAATCGGTCCCCTCACTGACATTGACAAAATGGTGAAGGTTTTGCTTTTATTCCAGAGAGATGGAAAGCATAAATGCTATTTACAAGAAGACCCAACACTAGATACTTTTTGAGCCAGCAGAGAAGACCCAGTACTAGCCTGTCTGTCCTGGTCCACTTAGCTATCATCAAGCACCCTGACACTCCTCAACGCCGTCTGGTATGACTCAGCAACTGCTCACTCCAAGGGTAATCTACCACACGTGCAAAGCTGTGAACAATTGGAACCTCTTGTACATTTAGGACCCTTACTGCTGCAGGACAGTTGATGTTTGTCAGACACACCTCTCAAAAATGCCACAGGTCCATCATAAACCAAAGTTTACCTGACATCAAAGCAGCAGCTTCCCCAGATTTGGATCTCTTCAATAGGATCTGAGGAGTGTTGTGCACTATGAAACTTTCCTTCTCTCCTTTCTTACTCTTTCACAAACCTCCAGACACCCCAACCATCAGATTGCTTGGGCTACTGACTTTTCCATGGATTTAGCATTGTTCTGGAATAACCTGGAGCTTAACGCGCTCAGAAACTGTTGGGATGCAGATTGACTTGAAGGATTTTCATGCGATCATCACCCCTTGGAAATCAATGTCTTGGTTGTGAAGTCACTCTTTCCCAAGTTCCCAGGGGCCACCATCACCAACACCCTCAAATTAAACATCTCCTGCCAAATAATAAAAGCCCAACAGAGAACATTCTCACCAAGATCTGGTCCAATTCTATCAAAAGCATCCTCACATCCCCAGTCAGTCTGGTTCTGCTCTACCTTCTCTTGTTCCAATTGCAAGCTCGTGTGGTGACATTGCAGCAGAGTGGATCATTGGCTGCTGGCCGCCCTCCATCGAGGAACTGTATGACAACAGCATAAAGAAAAGGCCAGCTTCCGATCCTGTCCACCCAGGTAACATCTGGGCGACAGTACCAGCGCATAGAGACCAAGAGAACCTGTCACCTGTCAGAAGCTTCCTCCCAAGAGCGACCTCCCTTCTTAACCAGCCCTCCTAAGACTCGTTACGGTACACCCCCACAATCTCTGGGCTCTTCCTCACCGCTCAACAGTACCAACTACAAATACAGTTACTGTTACATCACTTCACACTGTGCCACTTTACAGCCTCGGGAATAGCAGTCATAACTATTTCATGCTGTTCATTGTTTTCAGTATAACTGCCTCACGGTACTCTGGGCTTATGCTCGACTGGACACTTCAGTTGGGTGTACGCAATATATGAGGTCCTGTCCTGGTTCTGATTTTGATACATGTGGGAGTGCGTAGTCTGGGCTACTTCATCCACCTCAAGAAGATTATCCTTTATAATAGTTTCAATTTAAAAGTTTGCAATCCGTTCCTCATACTTCAAATTATGTCTGAGGTGACAGAATGCCATTCCAATTCCATTAACTGCAAGATGCAAAAGTAGGGTCAAAAATGCACTCCTGTACTGGATAGATGACTTCTGAGAGTGCACCTGTATAGCGGGGGACAGCTGGCCAAGATACAGGTGCACTGTCATGTGTCTAGCCACGAACAAGCCTTGGCAGTTGGTTGAAGTTCAACGTGTCACCACCCCCTTGTATAAAATACGCCGCAACAGCTTAGACTGACAGCTGTGCTATCTAGGGTCGACTGTCCCATCTAACAAGTGACTGTGGCAGCTGCCGCCCAATCCCTCCCAAGACTCGAGCCCTGCTGCTCCTCCTGGGCCCACACAAAACCTATAGGAGGGGAGTTGGGCAGACCACCCTCCATACCCAGCCCAGGGGATCTCTTTGCTGGGGAGAATTGGGGGTGTGGAGGGCAGAGGATTTAGACACAGGCCACAAGGGAGTCTCATTTTACACAGTAGGTTTAGATTAGAAATAGCACATTGTCTGGTGAGGGGACCAGTGATCGAATCTGTCAAAGGTGTACGAAGAGCTGTGAGAATGGTCATGTGAATGTGTGTGTGTGTGTGTGTGTGTGTGTGTGTGTGTGTGTGTGTGTGTGTGTGTGTCATTTTTCTGTGCCAGCATGCATTTGTGATAAATACTCAATGAACTGTTCTCTGCCCCACATAAAGGAAAATATCTTAACCTCAGAATGACAGGGACCGCTGACAGACAAAGCAATGAGCTCGTAGCTGCAGATTTGAGGTAGTGTCACCCTCCGTGTCATCCTATTGGTGCATTCTCTGTCTCCATGCAGTGTGCAAAGAGGGTGGAAGGGGAAAACCGAGAGCCCTTGGAGACAGCATTCAAATATTACCACCCCAGACATTATTTCTAGAAGGACATGCAAAAAAAACGTGTCAAGCGAGGCGCCCGTTTGAAATGCGAGCTGGCCTGATGCTCTGCCACCATGCCTGGCGTTGATGGGCTCGATTTGCCTGCCAAGAGACCTCTGGTGGCACTCGGAGCCAAATGAATTGCATGTGTGAGGGAGTGTCATCTAAACACATGTGTGTCAGTCAGCGTTAAGCATTTCAACCCCGTGCTAATTCATGGAAGTCCATGGAGCTATGCTGTAATCAATCCTAACTCTTGAGGTCTACTCTTCCTTAGTCTGGCTAGAGACAGGCAGGGCTCCAAGGTTTCTAAATGGCCCCAGCTCTTTGTGAACCCTGACCTAATAGGACCTGCTACTAGGTGTATCAAACTTTAATGTCTACACATTGTATAGTCAACATATTGGCCCCTTTTTCTTGTCCTTTTTTGGGTCTGTTTTGAGTGTTGATGAGTCCACATCTCTGCTCAGATGAAGGCAGTAGAATAGGTATTCGACTGATCTCTTCCTGTAGATTAGGCAGTCTGCCCCTCCTGTATGATTGGATAGTAGTACAAGAAGTACTGTAGGAGAAATGTTGAGGCTGCTTGAATGCGTTTTATGTAATGGAGTTACAAATCGCATAGACATGATGAATTTATCTTAGAGCCTGAGAGAATTGTCATAGCTCCCCATGTCTAGCCGTGGCTTTGCTGGCTTTAGCTTCATAGGCTGCTTCCCCCAGGTCTCTCAGCCCCAGGTGACCTGGTGTTGGATCCTCTTTCAGTCACTCATAAAGTGACATGTATTGCACATGGGATTGTATTAGAAAGCGGGGAGATGGGAAGGAGCTGACCTCTCTGTTGGCCTTTTCTCTTCTCCATCAGTGGCTGGTATCCAGCTGTGTGATGGCTTAACAATGGGAATTGTCATCTAACTGCATCCACTCAGCCCCTACCACTACAAAGCATGGCACCCTGTAAGCATGGAGAATGACAATAACCTCTCTGCCTTTTCAGAATGGCCTACGTATGTATGTACATATATATAGCAATATTGATTCTTCATTGTGAATAATCAAAGTGTGATATGGCTGATAGAGTATCAGGTGTCCCGGTCATTTTTAATCATCAAATCCCATAAAGATGTTCCTTTTATGAACACTCTCAGCATTAGGATTTGGTTTATTTCCTTGCCACTGACCAAACAATAAAAATTGTTATGCAAATTGTGCATTGATCATTATTTTTGTGGTCACATATTCCAAATCCCAGTGATTGACAAATACATACATCGACAAATTTGTTTGGTGCAAAACTTAATTTGCTTTATGTTAGGCAGATCATAAATGCAAATATTTGCATTGAGTCTGCTCCCTCTGCAGATTAATGCAGCACAGAATCCACTGTAGAAGTAGAGCGAGGCCAGCATAGAGAAGACGGCTGACACTCTCCCTTTGAAATGGCCAAGTAATCAAATTTGCAAATCTTGGTCTAATTTGAGCATCTGTAAGATCTTGTCTCACTCTCTATTCCGGTGGTTCCCAAAGTGCGGCCTGGGGACCATCAGAGGTCCTTGAGGGAGTTCCAGGGGTCCCAACCAAAGTGAGTAATATTTTAATTTTGCTATTATTTCACTCCCTAGAATTTGACACAATGAGAGAATGTATAAGGATGATGTTTTTTCACTGTCCCCACTGTTAACTCCCCAACTACTGTGTGCTATTCTGTATGAAGGCAACAAACAAAACAAAAATCCTCTGGAAGGGCTTCCTTTGCACAAAATATCACTTAAAAACAGTAAATCTATAGGTCCATATTGGAATAGTATAGGACTATTACATTATTATAGTTATTATAGTGATAACACAGGAGATAAATAAATAAGATCAATATAAACATATAAACACAGCATAAACACATTGTAACTCTCTATAAGAATATTATTATAGGAGATTTAAAAAACAAAACAAAACAAAAAACACGATAATGTCGATGTAAAATTACTGAATACCACAGACGCCCTATAGGGATATATAAATGGGGTGTCCCTGGTCTGATGTGTAGCGATCTTTTTTTTGGGGG
>CABFOQ010002978.1:14320-31662 GCA_900660455.1 Gephyroberyx darwinii | reverse complement strand
ACAGAATGCTGCATGGTACATGGAGTGATATGTGCCATGCACTCTCCATTGCTATGTCTGGCTCTGTTCTTCTTGTACCATGTGTCACTGTGTTGCGGCAGAAGATGTTGATACAGTATGTCTATTCAGAAGAATGGGTTCGCACTCAACAGGGGGGATATTTTAACAATATTTAATTCAGCTTATCACAGTGTAAATACTTGTTGAGTATGAACCCATTCTTCTGCTTCAATGCCACCAAGAGAAGCTTTTTTTGTTCTTGCTCAAAAAAGCGATTTTGACTCTCATTCTGACTCCTCATCTGCCCTCTTGATAACAGGAACCCACTGTGCCTTTATCCAGTATTCGGTATGTCACATGCCTGGCCTGACTTGTTGACCACTAACTACCTTTTGACTGGAGTGGTCTATTTATGGCCCCAGCCTCCTCAAAACCATCAGGGGAGATTGTTAGCATGCTCCATGACAATCATGTCTGTAATTTACACGTCACTCTCTGTGAAGGACGCGGTAGGTAGCACTTTTTTTCTGCCAGATGTTTGTGTTTTCAAAAGCTAAAGGTGACAGAAAGCAATGCGACTGGTCATTTGGAGGATAACTTTGGAAACTTCTATGTGGCTCATTTCTGGGTCCCGCCAGTGTAATCGTAGAGTTTTCTCAAAGAGGTCAAGTTTTTACTATTTGCCATCCAGTTGTTTTGCATGTTAATTGTAATGAGAAGAAAAGCAGGAGCATTAGCTCACCAGCTGATACACGTTTTATAATGCAGCAAGTTATGACTAAGCTGATCAAAATAAATGATCGCAATAAAAAATTAAATGGTGAAAAGAAGTCTAGTTTTTGTGATTTTTTTAAAAAAAAATTCTTGCATGTGCGGACATGGTTACATGTGCTATCTTGCTCTATCCCAGGTAGCCCATCTTGTAAACAAATAGTTGCAGGAGAAAGGGAAATTGATGCCAGGAAAAGGCCAAAACAACAGGCATCAAGTACCCTATTATCTGCTATTATCTGGAATGGCAGATAATGGACCCAGGGGTTCCACTTTGGTAATAGTCTGTGAATGTTTTGGTTGGTAAACACCCATCACAGGGAAAATAGATTCAGGCTGCATCAACAAATGATAGATACTGGTTTTTAGAACTGCTTTGAAAATGTTGATCAGTGGTGTATTAGTGTTTACACTGATGAAATTGAATGGCCTATTGGGAAGGATGAAATCTTGCCAAGATAGCAACACAGTGTCTGATAATAGAGCTTGTGATCTCGTCTACATAGGTGCTTCCCTGTTAAAGTGAACCTGGCCAGATTCAAAATTGATTTGGACAAAAAGTGTCCATTCTGCCAGCAAAAGATGAAACATTAACTTTTTTTCTGGGACTGTCCCTACAGTCAGGCTTTTTGGGTTGACTTGAAATGTTACATCCATAGGAAAATTACTTTTTCCTGTTTTTTGGGGGGATGTTCAGCATACACACCAGCAAATGATCTCATCCAAAAAACAACAAATTTCTTTGTATTGAGATCAGGCTTTAGTAACTATTTATGCACCTTGGAAAACTGTATGACTATGCTTTGGAGTAGGGTGTGACTAATATGGGTTTTTGAAGGCTGAAACCGATACTGATATTTTTGCCCGATATTATGTTCTGTGCCAATATTCAATATCTTTAAATTTGACCATTCTTGGAAAATCAATATATCGGTCTAACCCTACTTTGGAGTATGGGCCACAAATCTACATAAATAGACCAATAACTTTTAGCTTTAATGTTACTGTATGGCTCTACAGTGTCTGAAAAAGATACAAGTTGTGGGTGTAGACTCTACACCCACAACTTGTATTTCATTTTCTGGTTGTTATATATTTAACCATTATTTGTACTTGACCACTTCTCCAACAGACCTCCTGGAGATTTTTGAGTCTAGCTTACAATGGCTTTGAGCATGACTCAGCCAACCATTAAAGTCATTTTACATTATATTTTACATTACATTAACCAGAACTGAGGACTGGAAATACTATTTTATACTTAAAGCGGCACTATGTAACTTTCTGTAATTTAGTGTTTGGCGCCCCCCAGTGGCAGCCAGAGGAAACTGTTTGTATTTTTGAAAACTTCACTACCCTTAGCTTTCTTTAGCAATAGCCCAGGCACTAGCTAACTCACTTCTGCTGTGTGTGTTCAGCTCGTAGGTTTCGATTCGTCACTTCCTGCGCTCAGAGAAAACTTTCACACCAGTGTACCTACCGACTCCAAAACTTCATTGGGTGAATGGAGCAAATATACAGCGGCTCATGTATGTAAATAAATGTGATTACATCATTCATTCATTCATTCATTTATTTTTGTTACCTGCTTACTAAGGGTCATGGGGGGCTGGAGCCTATCCCAGAATGTACTGGATGGAAGTTATGACATCATTCATGTGTAAATTAGTGTATGACGTCACCTGCCGACTTCTATGAGCAGCCAATAGCTGCTTTCCATGGAAGAGAGTTGGCAACACTGTTACAGTGAATTCAAAACAGCTAAGAGAGTTTTAAGCACATGAATCACTGCATCTAGAGGCTTGTTGCTTTTATGAAACGAAGGTAGAAAGAACACCCATTATTGTAATAATAATAATAATTCAGTAAATCTTTTGATTTTTAATACATTTTAATTAAATAAGAACAATTAAATAGTTAAATTCTGCCAAGCAATACATTTCGTAACAGTTGCTAAATATCATGGTTGCTAAATAATACACAGTCTTGAATTTCAGTTAGTTAGGATTTAAAAATCTAAATTGAATGTGCAGTCACAGGTGTGTGTTTATCGAGTATTTCACAACGGCTTTGAACGTGAATGTTAATTTCTGTTTATACTACCACAAAAAAATTAATTGGACACATTCCCGTCTAATGTACTTTTTCCCTCTTCCTGCAAACCGATCCCCATATACACTCAGTCCACAGTATTCAAACGGAAAAGGAAAAGGCCGAAACAATAGCAGGCATTATGCAGAATATTATCTGTTACACGGGGGCCATGTGTCCGATAACATACCTATCGTAACTGTGTGCAGACACCCTTGGCCAAAGCCAGACACACACTCTTCCATCTGGTTTCCAGTCTTGTACTGAGGATCTTTCAGAGTTCCCTGCTGAAAGACAAGTGGCATATAATCATGTAGAAAGTTAAAGTTTGGCACGATTATGCTAGCTGTTGGACTTCATGCGCTGCGTCAGAAATCATCCCTCACATGTTCAATGGTTTGTTAGTGTTATACGGACAAACATAATGGATTTACGAAAAAGGATGAAATTTCACCAGAGGCAGCAAAGCTGTGTCCGATAATGGACGTCGCGGTGTTAGAAAACGAAGCGGTTGTGTTTATGGTGCACTGGCCCTTTAAGAGAGCCCCGTGTTTCCATTGGAACGGTGACGTCACGGCAGTGAAGGACTCCAACCTATCCTCTCCGAAGAGTCAAGGCAATGGTCCTGGCAGAGTCCTGCTGTAGGAGGGAGACTTTTACACTGCAAAAAGCCAGGGAAACACTCGTCACTGAAATTAACCAGAGCCCTCCAGCACTCGCCGTGGATTAAACGGAAACTTTTACGATGGGTCTTAACGCGGAAAAGTAGCACAAACCCCACCAACCGCCGCCGCCAACGGACCTTCTTCTGCAAAGCAACTCCTAGTAGATGCACGGCCACTGCTAATATGCTCCAGCCGAGCCGTCTCAACCCCGGCTGCAGTCGCAAATTTTTAGTGTTTTAACCAGCTCCGTGAAACATTCACCGGCTTTTCTCCGTTTTTTTTGTTGTTTTCTATTCTTCCATTCAAAGTCCGCTATACAGCCACCGACCCACCCGCGAAAGAGAATTATGGCAGGGAAGCTGACAGCAGCACAAGGCACAGGAATACTGCTGGTGACAGCCAACGTTGGATCCCTGTTTGAGGATGTGAGTTGCTGTGTATATAAACGCCGTCTGACAGTCAGTGTTTCCCCCCCCTGCAGAGACCGACGTTGCTCGTGTTGCTCCGGTGTTACCCCGTTTTCACGTTGTGTTGTATAGTCTCAGCTGGTCACGACTCGCGTGTCAAGTCGCATACAGTAAGCCTAAGCACCTATACTCTTCCACGCGTGATCACATAGCATGGGCCTCTCACAACCATGTAGACATGCAGGTTTATGCATGCGCGTGTCGGTGATGTTTTCGTTCCTCTGCTCGTGTTGTCTGAAGTATTGATTCATCATAATCCGCTTTTTTGCTGTAGTGTTGCTGTGGACAACACTGGTTGTTTCTTATAGATAATCCGACCCCAGTTAGAGATAATAAGGTATGTAGTGGAACTATAGTATACTACTATAGTTAGTATAGTAGTATAGTAGAGTTTACACACCTTTTGCAGAGTATTTCTACCTTTTTCCTACCTTTTTTTAGTCTGACTGATGAAGGATAATCAAAATACTGAATTCTTTGAAAGCATAGTTGATTTTTTCTTATATTGGTGGTTGTTTTCCCTTATAGTGATCATTAAAAGGAGGTCAGGGTTTACCCACCTTATTATTTACCTCTGGAGATGATGATTGATAAGAAGCACACAGTGCCCCCCCAAAGTTTATGCAACACACAGTGCAGTAGTTGCCTTTTCTTTACCTGCCAACTGAATGCTTTTTCATGCAAGTCAGGGTTGCCCTGCAGTATCTGACTGGATGCTTGATGCAGGGTACATTATCTACCGTGAACATTAGAGTACTATGATCGGGCACATGGTGTCGAACTGTTCACGTTGGATAAATAATCTTCTAGACACACCCAACATCCTATGCACATCATTATGAGAATAAGCAGCTTTCAAAAAACACGTCCTCAATGAAACCACATGCTGGCTAGCCTGACTTAAGCGAAACTATGCTCTATATCTTGATTAAAGGTGTATCAGGTCTCCTAAGGTGTGTGGGTGGCGGTTGTTGAATGATAACTATGTCTGATATCACCTATTTGCCAGACTATTACCTGTTGCTGTGTTAGGGTGTAGCCTAGTACCTATTGGCACTAAAATATGGTGGCAAGTCTGACTGTTATGATAAAACACTCCAAGTTCAAACACCTTGTGTTACTTTCAGTGTTGTGTCAATATTCAGAGAGTCTCTCTCTTCCTCTCTTCCTTCACCCGTGTGAACGGCTGGTCCCAAACATGAGCAAAGAGCTTTTTCCCTCACTGGAGTAAGCCTATAAATAGCCTGCTTGTCCCAACTGCTGAGCTTTGGGTGTCTCGTGGATTATTTCTCCAGCAGACTTCTGACAGGCTGAGCCAAAATGCACAGTTTGACATATTTCCTTTTATGAGCGGGCATGCTGGTCACATATGAGAGTACCAATGGTCTTTAGTGTGTCAGGACCCCATATGATGCATATGGGAGTTGAATGAAGTCTTTGTAGACTGCTTTTACTGCCGTTGCCACAAATAGGTCTGTTGTAGGAGATCACAAGATTCAGTGTTATGGTTGCATAGCCAGAGCCTGGTTAAAGATACAATAAGGAATCTGTTTGGCCATCTAAAGTTTGGGTTTATTCCAAAATCTCTCAAAGAATTTGACTTGTTTTTTGGAACTTTTTCCATTGCACAAGTACTTCCAGTGTTTACAACCATTACAAATGTAAAACAATACTTTACAGCCTCAGCACGCATAAATGTTTAGCTTCCACATATTGTATCACTTTCTCAACAAAACCACTAGAAGAGCTTTTGAACAAGAAGTGGCATGCTGCAATTATGAATCGGGCCTTCAGTAGAAAATGTTGCTCAATGATTTCCCTCTTTCGAGTGAAGCTTATATAGACTAAGACGAACAGGGTGAAACCACTGTGAGCAAATGTCGATAACTGATCTATAGCGTGACGATCAGCTGATATTGGCTGTTTTGTCAATCATGGGAACTCTCAGGCGTTTTGGGTTAAAAATGACACTCACACTGCCTTGCCTCCTCTGGAGGAACACCCAGGCATTATGTTAAATTCAGTCCAGTCCAATTAAATTCTAATTCGAAAAGTACTGTAATATGTGAGGATGAGCTTCAAATAAAAATTTGAAGTCTGATGCACCATACAGACATCTAGCTAGGTTTTGTCACTTCTGTGTGTCTAGTGATGGAGGTTTTCCCATGGAATCAATTCTCCAGCTGAAGCAAAGTTGTGATCTTTTACAGTTTATTATCAGCTGTTCATCAGACCCGCGGCTGTATGATCAGAAGTGCTCAACATATATCTGAGCAATTGTCTTCTAACATCCTAACATAACTTTCCATTTATAGCGGATGCTTTTATCCAAAGTGCCATACAGCACCACAAGTACACATATTTATAGCACCTAGTGGGAATAGAACTCCTAACCCTGGCAGTGTTAGTGCCGTGCTCTAATCATTGAGCCACACAGCACCGTTACTATCAGATGCCATACCGCAGCTTGCCTTTTTGCTTAGCTTTTAACAGTAGCCAGTAATAGCAGTATTTTTTATGGGTCTTCCCCTCACACCATTATTTACTGTTATGGCCAATCATCTCTAGTAAACCCTAGTGCTTTTGATTGAACACAGTTGCGTGGCCTCAATAAAACCAGATGTGTCAGGCCTAGATGTTTGAAACAGCCGTTTTACTCCCGGTCAGCCTCATTGTGTCACTTAAGGTTCATCTGAATTGTCTCTGCATATCCCAACGTTATCTATAGGCAAAGTCAAATGTTCATACTCAAACTCAAACAAACAACTAAATGTTGACCCTCTGCGAGTGTCTCACAGGTGTTCAGTCCGGCTGGGCAACCTGTTGTAAAAGTGTCAGGTAATTTAACCCCTCCAGCTGGTGGCTGTATTGTCCTATTCCCCCAATGGCATTTCCAGCCTGTTTCCAGCCTTAAGGATAAAGCGATTAAACCGACAAGCAACCTCAAGACAAGCTACCAACAAGATGAACCTGTTAGACAAAAAGCCACTCAACTATACAAACCCATCAAATCTTAGTAGTGCATATGTGATAATCTGAGGAACATCAGGAGTATCACAGCTTGTTGAACTTTAGCATTCAGCGTGGCACCGTAACTATGTAACTTTAAAGAGATATTCAACAAGCACGTTTGTTGAGATGTAAACATATTTGTATGACTGCTATATGGTGAAGCCTATCAATACTGGGCATAAATTCAACATCGCAGATGGAATTTCAGCAGGCCGCTTCCAGTGCCAAAAAATGTATTTGTCTCGCCATCGTATGGTTGAAAACTTCAGCTCTACTGTACTGCTGGCTCCACCCCGACTGGTGACGAAATATGAAGATTAAGGGGTAATATACATACCAGTTAAGAACACTTGAATTAGCTGAATAGGAGAATCAGTACAGACTGTGATTCTGCCTATCAGGTATCAAGATCACTGTCCATAGACCCATAAAAGCATTTTGGTGACATTTCCTGTAGTCGGTTGATGACGTTCTCACTGCTAACGAACCGCACCGCAGTTCGCTTAGAAGAGGACAGAGACCTGTATTTTCAGACGTCTCGAATGCTGTTGTTCTCACCTGGCCAAGTGAACCGAACTGAAGGAGTACACATTCCAGAGATGGAAAAAAAACAACTTCAAATGTGCTTGGTGTGAACGCATGACCCTCATGCCAGTACATGTATTCTAGTGCAGTATTTTGCTGCTATGGTGGAAGCTCACTCCAGATCACTGACAATGGATGAGTTTACCATGACCCTCAGAGATTTTTCAGTGGGATGAAGCCAAACGATTAAAATCAGACAAAGCAGATGTTAACTCTTGAGCTAGCCTTTATTGCTGCCGTTTATTTCTAGATGCTGTCCGTGACACCTTTTGAAGGCCTGGGTACACACCTCTGTGGTCATACTATTCTTACGACACTATGTGCATTCTCCTCCAATGTGGTTCCTTGCAATAAACATCGGCTGTGGTCCTCATGTGATTACAACCGGCCCGGCTTTTGATTACAAACATTTCTTGTTTGCCAACCCAAGATGGCCGTATGGTGATGCAATGGAATACTATGAATAGCCTCTTCACGGGTTGGGTACCTAACACTGGCACCCTGCCTGTCTGCCGACCTACCTTCCATCCGCTCTCTCTCTCTCTCTCTCTCGTCCCCTGACAGCTCATTAGCTCAGGCTATCACAGCCTGTCTTATTACAAATGGATCCAGACCCCAGTGAGCCGGCATATTTACACTACTAAAGATAGAACGGAGCAGGAAAAAATACCCCCTTGACTGTGTCCTCAAGCCTTTTCCTTATGTATACAGTACTCCCTATATCCTGTCCTCAGCGACTCAGCGTGTGTGTAGTTGTGAAGACCGCCTTTATCACATTGCTACCGAGGCTGGCGGCGAGGAGTGTGGTGGTGGAGAATCTTCGCATCTTCCTGGTAAACGTGAGGATGTTGTCGTAGTTAACATACACCCCTCAAACGGTATATTTAGGCCTTAGTCACATGGCTGACGTCAGAGAATTCCCTTACTGGTGTGTATTTATAGCGGTGGCAATAGTAGTGTTATTCATATGTGTCAGTTTTAGGCTCTAATCAGATTTTGATTTATGAAGTGTGTGATCACAAAGGTGAGGCAATGAGGGGAGCTAACAAGATCTGTGAGTGTGGCTTTATTCTTAACATCAAGTCATTAGTTGTTGTCCAGCTTTCCACGTTCTCCATGTGTTATGAGGAGACACTCAACAGCAGATTTTGACCTAAGACTTCTATCTGACAGCTCGATCTCACGGCTCCTCCTCTGCCAAAGCCTGTCCCAGCGTGTTGCTGCAGGAGTGGAAAAGTTTATGAAAGAAAGATCAGATGATGCTATTTTGGTGCTCTCCCTGCTCTCCCCTCCTGCAGCCCCTCATAGCACAACATTAGAATTTCAAAAGGGAAAAGATGTTGGAAAGAGATGAATTCGGTAGCAGCAGGCATCTAAAAGGCAGAGCCCGCATCGTTCCACTCTTGGGTATCCTACAGGGGTGGATGGGTTTGATTCGTTTACATATTGATTCTGCAGGCAAAGCTCATGACATAATATATAACATGATTTTTCACTAGTCTAAAGACATGATTTGTTGAATATGTGTACATGTAATGACATTTGCCATATAGAAAATGCAATACTGTAGATGGGAGGTATTCCCCTCTGTCTGCGTCACCCGATGCTTTGCGGTGTGTTCATGCTCAGTCAGTCGCTCTCACGGTGGAATGCATGACTGACCCGCCGACTTGTTACAGCCTATTGCTGGCAGCTGGACGGAGGTCAACAAACCCACTTCCACAAACTGTCCTGCAAAATGCTTAGGTAACGTACGTGAATAATACTTTCACTTTCCATCTCCAGCCATATTGTAGTGGTCATTTTTGGGCCTCTCCTAGCTGGCCTTTAGTTGAATTAACTTGGGGAAGCTAATTGACATGAATGAAAGCGACCCACGCAGTAGTGATTGTGGGAATTCCAACCTTTGGTAGTTTTCTCCATGATAATTTGTCTAAATTCAGAGGGATTTTCTTTTTTTATTTGACAGTGGTTCAAACTCAAACGACTATATACTGAGGTTGTCCCAAAAAATGCTCCATCAACTTCCCTTGGCTATTTTCCTGTCTTTATCCCAATTGCCTTTACCTTCAAACAAATCACTTCAGGATTCATTTAGACGCAGCCTGAAGCTACCTCTCTAAGACACACCTGAGAGCTGTAGTTGTTTTTGCACTCGGTTTTGTTTTGGGTCTGCACAACTGACCTGAGGGGAAAATGTTTGTTAGATTCATCGCCAAATAAGGAATTTAGAAAGTGCCCTTAGTAAGAACAACCCACTGATGAGCTCCTCAGTGTTTCCCCCAATAGTGTCCTACAACACATGGTAATGGCTTATGGAAGATAGGCCATCATTCAGTCCCAGTACTCCCTGTTTGTACGTCTTCTTCTTGGTACATAGACCAGGCCAGGCTGTTGTGAGCTGGATCTACTGGGGCCCAGTCAGGTCACCATTCCCTAGCAGCAGAGCACAGATCAGGCCAGTCCAGCTAAACCTAAACCGACAGGGGTACTGAGACAATTATGTTGCTGATGTGGAGAATGAGCTGTCCCCTCCGGCTGGCCAGATCTGTTGATCTTACCAGTCAAAATATGCAACTAGTCACTGGGCTAGACAGAGAGTTTATAGTGGGGGTCTCTCAAGGGGAATGACGCACGCACAGGCACACACACGTGTGGATCCGGACACACATACTGTACAAACCAACTCTCAGTAATATATAACATGAGACTGGGACTTCACTGTGGGCCAACACGGCCGACTTTATCCTGAGTTCATTGACCCTGCTCAGGACGAGTTGATAGTGTGTGTGAGAGCAGAACGAGACAATGAATGGCCGCCCCATTGGACCCAGATAAGGAACTGGGATAAGGGTGGGAGTGTCACTGCGGAGCAAGGGAAGCTTGGGTTCACTCCAAGAGCCATAATTTTCCAGGATGGGAAAACCAGAGAGGGATCCCCTCCTCCTATTGTTGGGGCCAAGGACTCATTTATAACACTCCCTGAAGAGATGACAGTGGGGGTTAAATCCCTGTGAAAGTTCACAATGTACAATGGAATGGATGCAGCGGAAGCTTAGTCAGTATTGAAACACTAACGTGTTTCTGCGTGTGTTCAGTCACGTTCAACATGTCACTGCAGTTTGCAGCGTTATCTTGGGTGTGGGATCACATTTTAAATCCATGAACACATTGTGCTGATGAAATTGCTTCACACCGTTGTCTTTAACATCCTTGTTAGTCACATTTGATCCTGTCTTGCAATTGCAGTACAAGAGTCTATAGTCATCTGTCGCCCTGGTCACCAGAGTAATAAACAAGGCTCCTGAGGCAAAAAGACAGGAGGCGTTGACATGAAAACGGAGCACTAAACTAGTTATTTAGTTTATTAGTTGATTCAACAGGGACTCAGTAAAATAAAACACTGGCTACCTTTTCAAGCACAGAGTAACATTGCTACTGGCTGTACTCCAATTAAGAAATTATGATCAAAATGTACCCATAATGCTGTGCGCGTCTGCATTTTCACAGACGGCATAAGGAGTAAGATGTTTCCATGCCAGTGAACAGTTTAAAGGAATATCTTACCCCTAAATGAAAATTCAGTCATTATCTACTCACTCCCATGCCCGTCAAAAGTTAGTGCGAGTTAGCCCTCGTTGTTCCATCTCAGTTTTCCCCCAAACTATTGAAATGAACACAGTCATCTTTTTACAGCTAAAAAAAAAACCCAATCAAATTTCCATGCAATTTCTCCCAATAGTTGCATAACGCCTTATTTTCTAGCCAAACGATTGCATGGCGGGTCCAATATTTATCTCATTATCTCCTATATTTTCCTCACTGACACAATACTTTGTTCAAGTATGCGCCAACAGTCACACCCAACAGTAGCAGCCAAAGTCTTCCACCAGAGTGCTATAGGGTGCATGGAGCCACAGTGCAATTGTTTGGAGAAATTTGATTGGCATTTGAAAAAAAACATCTTTTTTATACTGTTAACTTCAGTTATTTGGGAGAAGGCTGAGATAGAACTAACTCTCTAACTTGCTGTGCTGTGAGTTTTCATTTTGGGATGAACTGTTTCTTTAATATGGGAGTGATCTGTGCATCTTAAATGACTGAAATGTGATCTTAACCGGGTTATTCTAACCAAATTGTGACATTCACATACATCAACGCAAATCTGGATTACCTGAGTAACTGGGTTAACAACAGAGTTTTCTGTCCATGTGAACGTTGCCAGTGATTATTGTGGTAGCATGGGCAACCCACAGTGCACCTCCTGTTGCTGTTGTGTTGCGGTAATAGACGTAGTTGCGGTAGTAGACTTACAGGTCTGCAGCCTGGGGCCCATGAGGCTTATGCAGCAAACCCACTCCCATCCCCTCCGGCTGACTGCTAGTTGACATGCAGAGAGCATTTCCCTGGAGGAGGTCCCTGCTTCTGTCTCTGGCCGGAATACACACTTTGTTTCCCAAGCCACCTCCATGTCCAGACACGCCTGGCTGTCACACCATTCACTGGGTTTAAGGGTGTGTGGTGTGTGTGTGTGCGTTTGCTTGCATAAGACAAATAATGTTTGTGTTTCCCGTCTTGCCTAGCGGTACAGCTCCTTGACTCGGGTGTCTCGCATTCACTACAAATGACAGAGGGGGTTACACTCTAATTCTGTATACACTAATGTTGCACATTGTCCCAGTGCTGTAGTTCCTGATTGGAGGAATGGGGCTGGACTTTATTTAGCAGTGTTTCACGTCCAATTTACTGTCTTCAGCAAGCATTACAATTGTTTAGAGTCATGTATCCACACAGGCCCATAAAACCACTATAGATGCTGTATATGCACAATGTCCCATTGTATAAAATGCTCCTCTATATGCATGATGAGAAACATAACCTTTTTTTTTTTCTCTTGTAATGATCAACAAGTCCATACTGGCCTGGTCGCAGGATTGTAAACATCCTGTTGCCCATTACTAAGCAGGTAAAAAACAGAAAGCCTTAACTTCCTTTCAGACTCGCTGGTCGAGGCTCACCATGTGGGGTGTGTTACAGCTGGGATGTGCTATACTTGGTAAGCAACGATTTTCTCTAATGACACGTTTGTAGTCAATGAGTTAGTGAGTTGTGTATCATCTTTGAAGAAGAGAGTATGCTGGATAGTTTGTTTAGGGAGAACGATGTGTTGTGTTGGAGAGAGTTTTGTTTGGAACAGTGTGTCATCATGGTGTAGGTATTTATAACTGGAATTCAGCGTATAGTTTACGCGGTGTATTCAAGCTTGCGTCAGCGGTGTTTATCAAAGGAATTTGGCTCACACCCAAAGTGTGTGTTCTAAAGAGCTAGCTTACCAACAGCAGACTCTGTCCTCATGTTTTTGTGTATAAACCCACATCCATTTCACCAATCTACGGCCTCTTGTGATCGTTAGTTATAGTCACATACACTCACATGGACACACATATTTTTTTTCCTCTGTCCTGCTGTGTTTTCTCTTAGCAACTCTGAGCTGGGCAGGGGAGTAGCAAAGGAGGCACGCACACACCGACTGATACCTCGGTGATACCTCATTTATCTCCACGGAAGCCAAAGCTGTTAAATAAAAGAGCAACCTCCTCCCACACTCTTGCTGAAGATGTCTCTGTAGTTCCCAGCCTGTCAGCGCTGTCCCCGAAGCAGGGCTTGAGATAGACTGACTCCCTGCTCCGCACCACATTGAAGCCATTTCTTATTGCCAGCAGCTGCAGGGTTCATTGAAAAATAAAGGGATGCTTGAAATTGTGCGTTGGTTGCAGGCATCACATGGCTTCATGGTTTAGATGAAAGGATGGGATGGCATGGCAGACTGGTGGAATCTTTTTTTAGATGCCGAACTGCATGAAAATGACTGGCTGATATTACTTCTATATAAATACTATATAAGTTCTAAAACTGAAACGGTTTTGTCATATAAAGGCTGTCAGATCCAGTCCATTAAGATTTTGGAAAAAAAGTTCTATGAATGTTGCATGAACTGTTTTTCATCTTCAACTAACCTGTGACAGGTTGCAGGTGCCCACATTGTATAAATGAACCAATTATTTAAAGCGATAAAACAGTCTGTTCTGCTTCCCTGGTCGCCTGTGAAAATGGTGAAGAGAAAAGAGATGTCTGAGGATGTCAGAAAAACTATTATTACCAAACACAAGTGTTCACAAGGCTATAAGGCCATCTCTAGAGACCTTGGTAATCCTGGACACTGAACCAAGAAAGGCTTTATGGTTAGAGGCAACAGAAGACCCCACTGCTGAAAGAGAAAAACAAGAAGACCTGATTGATCTTCCCCAAGACCCACCTGGACAAAACTAAACCCTTCTGGGAAAATGTTCTATGGACCGATGAAACCAAATTAGAGCTGTTTGGCAATCCAGATCAGCACTTTGTTTATAGACAACTAAGTTAAGCTTTTAAAGAAAAGAACACCCTACTGCCTCACAAAGGTCCTGTACTAGACGTCTTGAATGTATTAAGGGCATCATGAAATCAGAAGATTACCAAGGCATTTTAGTGAAATGTGCTACCCAGTGTCAGAAAACTGGGGGTCAGTTGAAGGTCATGGGTCCTCCAGTAGGACAATGTCCCAAAACACATCCGAAAACAGCCAGGAATGGTTGAAGAGGAAATGTTGGACTGTTCTGGAGTGGCCAGCGATGAGTCCTGATCCCACTGAGAACCAATGGTGAGACCTGAAATGTGCAGTTGGTCAAAGGAATCCTTCAAACATTGAAGAACTGGAGTGGGTTGCAATTGAAGAGTGAGAGAAACTGCCAGCAGAAAGGTGCTGGAAGCTTATTGATGGTTACAAGAAACATTTGGAAGCATCACCATTACCAAAGGCTGTGCAACTAAGTATTAGAAAAGGTTGCCAATAATCATGACAGCCACTTTTCACTTTGTGAAGACTGAAAGTTATTTCAATTTCCAATTATTTCAGAGGATATTGTACTCCTGGTCAGAACTGTACAGTAGCTTTGTTGTAGCCTTTCCTCCCATCTAGATTGGTTCCATCTCCTCTGTTTCTGGATTAGTTTGTGCATCCTCAGAAATGGGCTATTGCTGGGTTTTTGCCTCTTTGCTCCCTCTTTCCCTCCCACAGAGATCTCTACGCTCGCCCGTTCCCTTTATCTGTTTCCCATACACACTCAACCACACATTCCCAGCAGAACGGGTGTTTATTTAACCCCAAGCCTTTGATGGAGAGTGCTTATTGTCTCTGCTCCATGTACAGTCAGTGTGTGAATATTTCCCAGTTAAGGCCATTGTTTTTTTTCCAACCATGGCTCCAGCCTTAAAAAAGTACTAGCCGGTCTGGCCAAGTCATTAAGGAGGGCCTGGTACCATGACCGTGGTTTTCCTCTAGCCTTTCCCTCTCTCTCTGTCTCTGTCCAATTTCCTGCACCTGGATACTGAATGTTGTTTTCTCCGCTCTTATCGCGTGTGATCCGCCATGACAATCTGATTAATGTATTTTCCTGAAGGAAATTCACACACAGCAGTGGGCAACATGTAACATTGGTGAATGCAAAGGTGTGTGTGTGTGTTTGCATCTGTTTAAATGTTACATTGGTCAAAGGGGTATGTTCCTTCACTCTTGCTACCATGTCTGGTTTCCTTCACCCAACTTGTGAATACCGTTTGACACCCTCCCGTTCCCATGTAAGGAAAGATGTACACTGATGGAGCAATACACAATACACACACACACATACACACTTGTGCACTTTCACGAATACACACTCACTACTGGCACGCCATCACTTCAGAAATAGCTTGATGGCTGCTGTTTTATGTCATATGCCACTTCAAAGAGTTTCAGCTTTGCATCTGTTCTACTCGAGGGAGAATAGTATGGAAAATTCGGTGTGTGTACATGTGATCCTTTTTGTTTTGTGGGCAATGTCGGTCAATTGTTGTGCTGCATCCAAAGTGCCAGTGTTGTTGTTCTTCCCTCAGATGCAAATAGAGGGCCAGCTGCAAGAGGATGGAGAGGAGTAGGGAGGGAGTGGAGAGAGAGAGAGTGAGAGAGAGTAATGCTGCAGTGTCACTCCTCAGCGAGCTACTGTGGTGTTCTAGCTCGGCGCCTGCTTTAATTACTGCATCATTAGTCCTCCCACTCTCTCAGCCTCACTTCTGGAGAAAACCAAGACCCAGAATTCCCCTCTCTGGACACTTAATAGTTGCTGACCTTGAACCCTTTTTTTTAGTTTAATACTGAACACTAGATCAGTATTCTGACATGGTAAAATCTAGCCAGGCGTATCCAGGGAATTTCTCTGATTGGCGTTGATGTGGTTAATCACCGGTGGCTCAGACAACACCTCAGTGCTGACGTGCCGTAGCTGACGTGATGTTGTTGACATTGCGTAGAGCTGGGTGGGTGTTTGACTGCTCCCCACTGGCTTCCTCCCTGTTGTGGAAATACTAACTCGGGCTTTCGCCAGGACCTGTTTTCCAGCACGTATGTGTGCAGAGGTGGTTCACTGGGAGTTAGCAGGTGGAGTCCAAGTAGCCAGGTTTTGAGATGCTGCAGACGTTTTCGATGTGTCTGTTAGCTCAGGGTGATGGCACACGAGATGCAAGGCACATTTATTGCATATTGCATTATTTTTGTCCGGCTTTCTAGTTCCTTCAATCCATTAAAATCCACAGTGGGCCCAAAACTTTTGACTTGAAAGCTGACGGCGCATCTTTCACTCGTTTCTCTCTTCCCCTCATCCCTCATTAACTACATTAGCGCCTACAGGATTTTGGAAGCAATTCAATTTTGAATGATGTGGTAGGGGAAAAACAGATTTTACATGAGGTATCGATATTTGCCGCTGGTGTCTTGGTAACATATCACAGGAGAAAATATCACAATACTACATCGATTTCTTTTCCCCCCCTAGCACTAGAGTGTGTATGTGCACATCTACCGGTGCATAGAGCACTGTGTGTGTGTGAATGCATACAACTGTGTGTGTGTGTGTGTGCATCTCTGTGCATATGACAGAATATATGTATGTGCGTGTACATACGTGCATGTGTATACGTGCACTTGTGGGCCTATAGTATAGTGTTTGTGTGTGCATGCATTCGGCACTGTGTGTGTGTGCATGTGTGCTACATATGGCTGTGTGTGTGTGCATACACAGCGTACGTTTCTTTGAGCGTGTGCATACAGCACTATGTTTGTGTGTGTGTCTGTGTGTACGCATTCATACAGGACTATGTTTGTGTGTGCTACATATGGGTGTGTGTGTGGTCTCTCTGGCTGCCTTATCACTCCTGGTCAATGCCCTTTGCTGAGGGTTATCACTTGGTCCTCCACCAACACAGTAAAGTTTCCACTGTGGACAGCTCAAACAGTACAGACCCTCCCTCATCTTTCCACCACTCCTCCCTCTCCTCTGGCAGCTATATATAGACCTTGTCCACAAGTGGATCTTTGTCTAAGACATCCTTTTATTTCATTATAGCGACGGAGGAAAAGGTCCCGTGGCCCCGGCCTGGGAAATTGTGTGACAGTGAAGAATTGAGCCTCACCCCAATTTCCTCTTCAAGTGACAAAAATAGTGGGAGAGCGAATAAAGGAGACAATAAATCAAATAGGGCTTGGGCGTGTCAGGGGTTAAGTTATGATTTGACTTGTCTAAACTATGCTTCCTTGTTATTCTCAGGGACACCCATGGGTTTTTTTTAGCTTTCCTCCAGGCTGTGAGTATTTCCTTATGCTTCCTCATAGCTTCAT
>CABFOQ010002977.1:26545-37922 GCA_900660455.1 Gephyroberyx darwinii | reverse complement strand
CACACGCACACACACACACACACACACACACACACACACACACACACACACACACACACACTACTCCTCTCTCTCTCTCTACCTCTGTCTCTTTTTTTTGGCTCAGTTGGTCACTTACACACAAGCACAAATGTACATGAGTAAATACATGTACATGCATAGGTGCACGCACACACACACACACGCGCACTGACACACATACATCTCCCCTCCTCCTCAGTGAGCTGGGCTGGCGGGCGGTGACCTTCCCCTGCTCAGAGGGTTCCCTGGCTGTTTGATCAATTATCCCTCTCCCATTGTTTACCAGGAAGCTGGAGTAGAGAGGAGAGAAGGCTCAAAATGGCCACTGTCAGGTGGAGGGATCCATTTCCCTGCCAGAGTGGGGGTGGGGGTTAGGGAGAGAGAGGGAGAGAGAGCGAGAGAGACCAGAGCTGTGAAGCGTGCTCAGAGGGAAGGGAGGAGCGTTGTTCCCTGGCAGCTGTGATGATATGACATTATACTGGAAGTGCAACTCTGACAACGGTTGCCGTTTGTGCTGCCAAATATCAGCTGTTGAAAGGCGTTACTAACTTCCTTAAACTTGGGAAAATCAAACCTTCGTTTTCTTGACACTAATCACGAAGAGGCTGTTTTTCCTCTACTCTCACCGCTTTCCTGCTCCACTCAGTTCTGTATGAATTCCTAGAATAGCATGCATGTATTGTCACGGCCCAATAATGCTGCATACACACATGTGCAACGCATAGCGCCACAGTACTGCAGGTACACTTCCTATTTTTAGCTCGGAGAAGTGTGTGTGTGTGTGTCTGGGTGGGGGGGGGCGCATACTCTAAAGGTCAGGTGGCAGAGAGAAAAAAAACGAGTGGGAACAAATGATGCACTAAGCGAATGACACTCTGAGGTCCTGCTTTAATATGTATGTATCGCAGGTTGATGGCTGATTTCATTAGCGCCTCTCATTGTTATGCATAGATTGTCCTCCTGCAGCAAAATGAATATTGTATTCACATGCGCGCATGCACACGCGCGCGCACGCACACACACAGAGCATCCGCATGTTCCAGGGAATATGTTTGGATCTTGCAGGGGGCTTGAAGAAAAGGTTGATGCTTCTAAGGGCTGTTATCTGTGTCGGCCATAATTAAAACAATTTACAGCGCTGTCATTTCAACACAGGTTTTCCGGCGCTCCTGTGGACGATTCCTGTCGGTTCGTCGGTGTGATTATTTAAGGGTTCTTGTTGATATTGGAGTGAATTATTTTTCTAGCAGAAAAGGAAACCTATCTCTGTTTAAACGACTTGAACAGAAAAAGTCTGCTTGTGCGTGAGGGTTCTGCTTGCATCAGTTCAGTTTACTTAAATGTGTAGGTGTGTGTGTGTGTGTAAGAGAGAGAGTGTGTTTGAACGCACATTTAAGTACATATCCTTTAGTGAGTATATGTTTGTGTGAGTATGTATGTTTATGCTCGTCTAGCACATAGGGAGTGCCTATAGCGAGTGTGTGAAAATGCCCGGCTGCCTCGTTCTAATCCTCCAAGATGACTGTGTTTCAGCAGGAATTCCAGTCCTTAGTGGGACATGAGGCAAATGCTCTGTGTGAGATATTAATAGCTATTGTGGGCGGAAAGGGAAAAAGCTTCTGCATTTTTCCATATGTTTTGTAAGGAAACAGTCCAGATGGATTATCTCTTGGTCTGGAGCTTTCTCTTGCCTCAACCAGCTTACGTCCAAGTGGTGTTGGGCTTGCCAGGGACACACACACACACACACACACACATATGCATGCACACCCCTCCTGTCTGAAGTACAACAGGCTATTACTGATTAACATGTCTCAACTCAGTCAGTTCAAAAAGCCAGTCTAATTCTTTTTCCACCTTACTCTTATTTGAATCATGGATGATGTGACCGCCTTTCTTCCTAGCATACCTCGAGTGCCTCACAATGAGAGAGATATGTTTGTCGCCTTTCTATTTGTTGCCTGAGAAACCATGTTGGCTTGTCTTCTCACATTTCACACTTGGTTTCATCCCCTTAACCTCTGTGCTCAGCCTGGATGGGCTGCCTGACCTCTTGAGTCATGGATGTTAGAGACTCATAGGCTTCTCAAGGGCCACAGTTAGGTTTTATTTTGCCCAGTGATTGTAAGCACACACGGGGTGAGCTCGTTTGGATCACGGATACAATACAATCCTGACATATTCTTCATCAACATATTCCTTTAATTTTCAAGCCATTTGTTTGGTCCTTTTTGATTTCTGTTTCAATGCCCTGTGATATTTTATTGTCCTTGTGAACATCATTGTATGGTGCATTTAGACTTGCCCTTGCCCTTGTGCCTTTAATACGGAGAGACAAAGCAAAACACACTCACTCATTCTTTCCTGCGCGTGCACACACACACACACACACACACATACACATTCCTTGGTGTGACAAGACGTCACATATTCAGAGTTTCACAGGAGGTTGGCATTCCAGGACAGCAGAGAAGAGATAATGTCAGTGCACTGCTGGTTAACTCACTGTTTTATCCTGTTTCTGGGCCACAAGGCGTGAAGGATGTCTGTTTATTACGCACACACCCACACACACACACACCCAGACACACACGCACAAACAACCCACATACCACATACTACACACATACACACCACTTACACAGACCACTCAACATGGGTGTCCTCCCCCAGCCTGATAGATGACAGTCTATCAAAAAACAAGTGACAAAAGATGGCATAGAAGATGCCCATGGATATGGCTGCCAGCATAGACAATAGCAATGTGGGATCATATTTGGATGCATTTGAATTTCCTTTTTATTAAACATCTTTTTTCTCTGCAACAGGAAGTGAGCCACTCTGACTGACAGGATGTAGGATGATGTTGTGTTGGCGTGTGAATTGTGCTCAGTGTTCTTGGAGGTTGCAGTCCCCTAAAATAGCTTTCTGGTGTATTACTGTGGAATGCATAGCTATCACTGCTATTTAAAGGGCAAGCTTTGTGAGATTGTTGATTCCAGAGCGGTGAATTCATGACCGAGTCATGCAATATTTCAATGAAAAAATCATGAAATTCACCGAGTCAGCAGCAGGAAAAAAAGAGCTTTCCCTCCATGCCGCCCACACTGCTTTTAGCCTTGTTGTGACTTGTTTGCCTGTCGTTGCCGAGGATTTCTGCTTCTTCCAGAACAATTGTATCTAAAAACTCCCAGTTCCAGAGGATGGGGGCTGGTTACACAGCAACAGTACAGAGGTAAAAAAAAAAAAAAAATACAAAACACTAGTGGAGCTGATGAGAACAAAAGTGGAAAATGCTCCCTCTCCCACCTCTATCTAGCTCTCTCTCTCTCTCTCTCTCTCTCTCTCTCTCTCTCTCTCTCAGTATGCATGTCAGGTGCATGCATGCTGTTATTACTTTCATCACTGGTATGTGTTGTCATGTGCAGCTGTTTGCTCTCCAGTTAGTGTGCTGTGTAGTGAGTTAGTAGAGCACGGCAGTGTGGAGCTTCTCTTCACTGGGAGCTTCTCTCTGATTTATTCTTAACATCTGTCTTTGGCAGGTGTGTGGAACCAAGAGGTCTTCTCTCGGAGCCTATGATATAGCTATCATTGTAGGCAGCGTGCGTCTGTGTGTGTGTGCAAGTGAATGTGTGTTTGTGTGCAAAACAACAGAGACAGGGCCTCCCTCCGCCCCCTTCTTGGGATGAGTCATATTTGAGCCCTGTGTAATCCGAGCCCATTTTTCATGTGTGTGAACAGACAGACCCTGAACAGTGGTCTTGGGCCTGACTCCCTCTGGGGCACCGAGTGGGTGAGACACAGCTATCAACAACAGGCCCAGGCAGCTTCGGTTTCAACCTCACCACATGAAGAATCCACTCGCCGTAACATGGCACAGACGCACACACACACACAAACACAAGCATACGCACCCAGCAGAAGCTATTATTCTTCCCCCTCCACAGATCCTCTTTAAATAATATCAGGTAACAAAGGGGGCTGATGCAAGCTATGTGATTGGATCAACTATAAGGAAGTGCTAGGATCCAGAGGATGGGCCAGTGGATATAGTTTCACATGAAAAGATACTGTGACACGCAGTGGCGCTCACTCTAAGAGACAGCACTGTCAAAAGTTTGGGGACACCTTGCCTTCAATGGCTATATTTACGCAACACATAAGGATTTGACAGTTGATTTGACGATTGTTAAAAGGACATATTGAAAATATTTTGCCCCAAAGGTGGTTTAAACACCTGAAAGGTAGCCACTGATGAGTGCTGACATCACAACAAGGCTTTAAAATGGGTGGGGTATGTCATTATTCCCAAGGTAGTACTTTTGTCAGTCGTCACAAATACAGTATTACACGTGTGATATTGTTTTTCTCAAAATAAAACTAGTTAGTCTTTAATGTGTAAAGCGAGGCACTTAGCTTATTTATTAAAAACATTTTCAAAAGCTAGGTGTCCCCAGTATTTTGACGGCCAGTGTATGTGGGTGTAGGTGTGTGTTTTTATGGCATGGTCACGTGTGTATCTATCTGCGGGAGTGTGATTGTGATGCAGACATTGCAGCAGTGTCAAGGTTGGATTTGACACGGTCAACAATGGAGGTTAAAATATTTTGACTTTTTATATGAAATCACACAGGGGAAGTGTGGTGCCACAGGAAATAGGGCCATGTCACAGGAAAAAAAGAGCTCTATTCTGTTGGATATTCCATGTTTCAAAGCACTCCAGTGCTGGTGTGACAGACTCTTTTAAAGGCACAGCTGGACTTTTTAAAGGGTCTTTTACATTTGTCCCCAGGGGGAAAAGAGTGTCCTGGATAGAACTGCAGAAAGGTGATATGGGCAAAATGCTGGAGTGAAGCTGCTTCCCATTATGACTCTCATTCATCCTCTACTTATATGTAGTGGTGAAATGTTGTTACCACATATAGGAAAATGACTGCTAAGTTTAGAGTATAGAAACAATTATAGAAACACATTTGTGGGAGAAATTGTTTAAAAGAAAGAAAAAAACAAGGCAAGTGATTCTAATGTTTAGCACGTGTTCCTAGATATAGCCTGTCCTGATCTTATCATTTGACAATGATGACATGGTTAGTAAGAACCCAGAAACAAGAAAAGGATGATTGGACAATGACATCATCATATTGTGGGCATCGTTTGCGGGATCAGTATTGGGACCAGCTTTTTTCAGAAATGCTTTGATTCAGACATCAAGAAAACAGAGCAGAAAGAAAGAACAAGCCAAGTGAAAGTAACGTGCTGCCTCGAGGCAAGCCATGGCAACCACCATGTTTTTGAGTGCTGGTCCTATCTCAGCTCATTGAATTGTGGATTTCCTTAAATCTCCACTCAGTCTTGTAATTTTCAGCCCAGGCAGAGGTCGGTTACATACTGTATATTATAAATACATAATGGCCATGTGAATGTTTGTGCAGTACAGCTAACTTGCCTGCCATTCATTATTAAATTATTAAAATGTTATTGTTATTACATTATTATTTAAATCGTATTGTTAGTAAATCTTGTAGCGTCATCTGAGTCACCTAAATATATAAAAGTTGTCATGGTAAACATCATGACAGGGTAACAAAAACACAAATTAGGTGTTTAGATTCAATCATAGTGCCTCTGTGGTATGTATGGTACAGACACAGACATACTCAAGTGCATTTAACATGAAAACCCCAAACACACTCAAGCCTACTTTTCATGTCCTATAAAAGTACAAATAACCTATTTTAAGAAATGTACATGGATCAGTGGAGGTTGAAGTGAAACTGAGTTATGGCAGCCTGTTCCTTGTTCCTGATGCATCCTAAATTGGCAAGCTTCGATTTATCACCTAGAAATTTGAAAAGAAGTCAAAGCTTTCTTAGTTCTAGTTACGTGTGTCAGCTAGCTACTTGTTTTGGCAAGTAATGTAATAACTATGTATTTTCTATGACTTTCAAGGAGACAGACAATACTTCTTATCTTTTAGCAACACTTTTTATTGGGTTTGGAGTAGAAATGTGCTGTATGTTATTAGTTTCCACCTTTTAGTATCAAGAAATTGTACAATCTATTGTTATAGTTGTACATAACCATCACACAAAATCATATGAATCATATAAATCATAACACACAGTGAAAGTGATGAAAGATGGGTGTACCAAGGTTGCACATCCCCATATAGCATTACGGGGCGCTATCTCACTGAAGTAGTAGTCAATCAGCACTATCTGCAGGCAAGTAGGGCTTACCATCAGAGGCTCAAGCACATGATAGTTAAACTAATCAAACAGGGCCATCAGCCAGAGCTTACTACCACAATCAATTTAGATGTGCAGTTCAACAGTGACTTCATGAAAACCTCAGTCACCTACCCGACAAACCAACAAGTAGATGCTTGCCAGCACTGCTGCTGCGTAACGGGCAATTCAGGCGGCGGCTAACTCTGCTCAAGAGATTCCTTTGCAGAAGGAGAAACGAGGAGTGGACAGTGTCGTCATCACGACATCACAGGAGCTCAGAATAGGGTGTACCACAAACGTGCAGTGGCAGGTTTCGAAACAATATGTGATGATGAGATTGTTGAAGACGTGCAGTTGACGCTGTCGTCCTCCCCTTCGTTCTGTCGAGAGCCCTAGCGTGGGAGTGAACGCCAGGCTTTATTGGTGTGTTGTTTTCTGCTCAGTTCATCAGTAGAGGTTTAACAGATGTATTAAGTGTCATTGTTAGTTTGTGATATTAAATTATAAAACCTACGCAAGTACAACATTTGCTCACTTCTGTGCTTTGGCTGATAGTGATAGTGTAAAATGTAAATCAGTGTGAGATATTGAAGCTTGTATGTTTGTGTGTGTGTTTATGTGTGTGTGTGTGTGTGTGTATGTGTGTTTTTTCTAACAGTACAAAGATGTCCCAAGGGTCTTTCCCTCTATTCTCATTACAAATGCTAATGTCACATTAATGAAATCGGCTTAGTTTAAGGTTTGTAGCGTAGCCTACACTGAGAGATTTGGCCTTGACACTTCCCACATATTTCAAGTTGAATCATATTTTTTTCCTGTGGGCATACTAGTCTTAGAGTTCTTCTAAAACGTACTGGCCCTAAGTGAAACTTTGGGGGAAAAGTTTAGAGCATGAATGCCAAGGTTTGTCATTGTTGTAAATTGTGGAGCCACAGCCTGCCGGCTGCCCAGCTTCTGAAGAAGGCTGTTCACTTAGCCACAGCAGTAATGGCCTCAATGAGAGGCTGGCTAATGTAAACATTGTGTTAGTGTGCGAGCAGCGGTTTGTAGAGTCACTAGCTGTTAATCATTGCTCAACAGAGAGTTTGTCAGGCACAACAATATGCCAGAGAATTAATCACGCCTATAGATCCCCGGTTTTATGGACAGGACATTGTAACTGCTATGTTTCTAATCATTAGGCTTTTCCACTAAGCACATAATATAAACAACCATGGCTGTGAGGGTCAAACGTAGATTTACCCTTCCAAATGTTTTTTTTACCATCTCCAATTAAAGTGACGAGACGTTTACTTGATGACACTGATTCATAGCGTCAAAGTGACTGGAAAATATTCTTTTAAAAATGCGATTTAGAAATAAACCCCTATTATTTTTGTGGTTTGTTGTCTTTTCCCGTTGCCTATTCCAGTTACATGTTTTAGCCATCAATCCCTCGTCCTTTCTGTCCCTTGAGCTTAATAGGTAGCATTCTCTAACCTTTCACTAGTGTTTTTCTTATGCCTCAGCGTGACATTTTGGAAATACTGAGACACTCGAAGCTTAAAAACATAGAGATGGAGAAGAGAATGTTCTTGGTAATTAAAAGGCAATTTTCTAAAATTGATTAGATTATGCTAATCAAGGGAGATAATATCTCAAAAGAAGTGTGAGGAAGGGAGATAGAGGGAAAGGGAAGAGAGGAAAGGAGTGACAGTCCAGCCGCCATTACAAGCTGCTGATTTCTGCAGAGTGCTTCATAAAATGTCAGAGCGCATCTCCCTGAGCAAGACACTGAAAAATGGCAGCGCTGTGATGCACTGGCACCTCACCTGCTGCACTGTGTGTGTGTATATGCATGCACGTGTGTGTGTGTGTGCATGCACGCGTGTCTGTACGAGTGTGTGTGTCCGTGTGCGTGTGTGTGTGTGTGTGTGTCTGTGTGTGTGTGTGTATGTGTCTGTGTGTGTGTGTGTGTCCATGCTGGCCTCCCTCCCATGTTGCAGTGAAGCAGAACAGAGTGGCTGACTGCCCGCTGCTTTGCCTCCCTCTCTGTCAATACAACACTATTCTCTTCCAGACAGTCATTTTCACATGTTTAACATTAAGTAAAGCATCAATTCAAACAGAGGAATACAAATGATTGACATTTTGAGTTTAATGCTGGATCAGAGCTCTCATCAGAGCGTATGTTGCCAGATTGTTGTTCTGAAGCTATTCAATGGCTTTTAAGACTTTCATCTGATTTCAATACAGAAATACAGTGCAACAGTGCATTGTGTACCGCTGTAAACACCACTGTTGGAATAGACCTTCTCTGCTACCTGATGTCAAGCACATATTTACTTTCATTTGCTCTGTAGCATTTCTCTGTATCTGAAACAGAAAGCCAAGGTCCTTTAATGGGATCATTATCACACAACGTTTCAGGCCCAGGTGTTATGAATGTTATGAAAGCTTCAACAAAACAGACTAGCAGGAGAAACTGCAAGGTCAGGAAGTGAGAAAGGGATGAGAGAGAAGGATAAAATGAGAAGATTGAGAGAGAAGAGATTGAATGGGGAAAAGGTATTGAGGCAGTTGGGGTAGAAGAGATAACAAAAAGGTGTCAAGCCAGAGATGTGTGCAGGGTTTGTTAACAGCTACATGAGCTCATTACAGCTGTACTGGGCAACTGGCGGCCCCTGGGTCTTTGTCACTCACATCACTGACAATTATGATTCTGAAATTTCTATGCATTTAGTATTATTGGAAAGATAACATATGACTTTACCCAAACCATATGTTCTCTCATGGTTTTCTCGGGGAATGTCAGATGCAAAAATGTATTATAAGATCATGTGATCACATGTTTTGGTTTTAGGGCACTGAAGTCCATGAGGACACATTCTCACAATGACTGGTTGATGATTAATTGAGGTCTTGAAATGTCATGGCTAATATTCTGAATATATTCTTAATATAGTTGCTAGTATTTTGGGACATTTTTGCACATACAATACAGATAACTCTGTTATGATGTTTGTCTGTGTGTAATGTCAATGGTTCATCCCAAGAAATTGAATTGAATTGAGAATTGAGAATTGAATTGAACTGAATTTAAACAGGCTATGTGACACTGTAGCAATGGTAACCCATAAACATTTAATAGGATATCTCTATTGCAGACTCCTCTTGTGCTCCTGAGGGCAGCAGCAGAGAATATACAGTGGGGTCCAGTAGTCTAGAACTATTTGTTTTCATCATTTATAAAAAACTACTTTTTTTCAGTTAATACTTCTTATTCAACAATACATTCTTTAGAACTGATAAAAATCAAAATTTTTAGATCTTAGAGAAATGCTTGTATGAAGTTGAAATATATCTGAATATCTTGTTTATACCATTTGGTAAGATTTTCTCAAATTGTTGTCACACCATAAATTTCATTAAAACATTAACACATGTATGCTTCTAATACAGTGTGAATTGCTTTGGTCTTTTAACAACTAATTGATTGAAGTAATCTATGTGTTATTGTCCCTACTACTAGTGCAAGGACATCTGTTGAAAAATATATTTAATTACTAATTAAATTAGTTTTGAAAATTATGTAATCTTGTTTGAGAAATATAATTTGACTTGTATTAGTGTTTGATGAATGAAACAAAAGAGCTCTTGGTAGTGGACTCCACTGTAGGTGTCTGCTTAGGCAGGGAATCAATGGCTAATGTTATCCTTGAGCTGGTCCATGCCTTAGATGACACTGTGTTCTCTTGTACTAGCTATGATAAGTCCATACATTATTTTGTATGGATCATCAGTCCTCTGACATTCTTTTGAATAACATACAGTGTGTGCTCCAGGACCAGTATCAAACCAGGCTTTTGTAGGTGGTAATCATGAATGAGCTATTTGTGCCATCACAATGGACATCTGAATCACATTTGCACAGTGATATCACTTATCTCTTGCAAGCAAAAATGCAGTTCAACAGAACTGACTTTAAATGGTTTCTTCCTGTGGAAATGGACAGAAGGGGCTCCAACGATTGCTTAAGTCAGGCTTGCCGCTCTCTGGATATTCCATTGTTCTGTCAGCGTCAGTTTGTTTTGCTTTTTGACATGCATGTCATCTGCATTATGCATATCTTGAGTATTGTGTTCTCTCTCTCTCTCTCTCTCTCTCTCTCTCTCTCTCTCTCGCTCTCTCTCTCTCTCTCTCGCTCTCTTTCTTTCTCTCTCCCCTGTTTTTTTTTCCATTTCCCTTTCTCTCTGAATCTTAATTATCTTCTCCCCAAATCCCTATCTCGATATGCCCACTTCCGTGATTGGAGTGGCTGAAATAGAATACCTTCTGATGCTATTCCCCCTCAGTTTTCTATACTTGATGTACCTTTTATTTATTTATGTCTGTGCAGTTTGCAGAATAAGAGTTTTCCTTTTGACCCGCACTCACAGATTACAACAGTAAACCACACTCCACATGGATATTCCATGGTTTAAATCAGATGTGCGTGCGTGTGTGTGTGTGTGTGTGTGTGTGTGTGTGTGTGTGTGTGTATACACGTGTGCTTGCTAATTTTTTTCCTAAGGATTGGGATGTGTTATTTTGTGCTTCCAAACTGCTCCAAAGTCATTATGGACTCTTGTAGACATATGCAGCCAGATCTGGTTTGGTCTGCAGAGAAACTGTAATGAGCAGTGAGACTGGCTGATGAGTGTGAGTGGCTAGCAGAGGGAGAAGGGCAGATTCATCAGGGATGATTGCCTGATGCACACTTCTGGTTTTTTGATGTGAAGACCCTGCTAGGTTACCATGGGGAGAATAATTAGCTTTGGCTGGATGCAGATGCGAACGACCGTAAGAGATGGGAATTTTCTTATTGAGCTTACTTCATGATAGTTAGAATTGTGGACACGTGCGCGTGTGTACACACAACATACACACACAAACACACACGCACATACAGAAAATAGACACAAGCAGATGCACACACACACACACACACACACACACACACACACACACACACACACACACACACACACACACGCACACACAACCAGCTCATTCTCTTCTATTTATGGCCAGGAAATGGGACTAGTGCTATGTCTGCTTGAGCTGAGTAACACTATTCTGTCACACAGAGGTTTGACATCAAACAC
>CABFOQ010002973.1:22041-37888 GCA_900660455.1 Gephyroberyx darwinii | reverse complement strand
CTGATTGATAATACACGTTACTGGCTGCTTGTGTTGTGCGTGGCGATTTGGAAGGAGCACTATTATGCAGTGTGTTCACAAGGTGCTACTGTAACCACGGAGGTTGGCTAGCCTGTAAGGTGAGCGGGTAGGGCCTCATAGCTCAGTGGTTAGAGCACTGGTCTTGTAAACCAGGGGTCGCGAGTTCAATTCTCGCTGGGGCCTACAATGAACATTTTCAATGCTGGTGACGTCAGGTGGTTCCAATTGACAGATAGTGAAGGTCACTGCTGGTATGAGTCACCAAATACAGTGTGTTACAGCAGTCAGACAGAGTAACACCAAGAAATAAAACTACAATGGAAATAATACAAATAGCGAATAAAAAATATAAGAAGCTATACAAAAAAAGAATGCAAAGTGTTACTATTCACTCACCTTCATGAGCTCCTCCAGGCAGGAGAGGTAGATGTTATAGATGCCCTTCACAGATGGGGGACCAATGTACTGCTTTATGTCAGCTCTGTCCACAAATGCCAGGTCAATCTTTTCTGTTACATTGGAGGTAGTCAGGATCACAACGTTGGAGTGTCTAAAATAGGAGCACAGAATACAACACATTAAAAATTGTAAATCAAACAAATTTCAGTAGTAGGACAAAATAAAAGTCTATAGATAGAATGTTCCAGTAAAAACAGTAATTATGAGTGATTTTACAAATGCTAAATTGAGGCTTGTGGTTTCATAAGCCCTAAGAGAAGTTGGCACACAGAATATAGTCCTTCCTAACCGTTTGATCTGGTCCAGCTGTGTGAGGACAGAGTTCACCACTCGGATGGCGTCAGAGGGTTCTGTTCCCGCCTGACAGGCATTCCTCGCAGCGGTCAAACTCTCCACCTATACACAGCAGATAGCATTATGGCAGTGACAGGCCTTGAAATACAATAACTAAGCCGCAATATTTGATGGCTTTGTGATGGCTTTGTGGGGGGGGCGGGGGGTCATATTAATTCAAATTCCAGGTTAAAAACACAAAGCCTATATTTACCTCATCGATCAGGACAAACACAAGAGCATCTTTATCATCTATCAACTGCTGGATCTTCTGAAACATCTTAGTCACCAGCTTTCCGCTCTGTAACAAAGAGGCATCTATCAAAATAATACCAGCTTCAACAAGAATATGCAAGAACTGCTATTCAGGAGCCAGCTGTACCTCTGAGAACCACTTTGAGAACAAGCTGTGGCTGTTTATTTCTACGAACTGCCCATAAGAATACCTGCAGGGAGAGGAGTACACGGTGAAATGAAAAATGAAATGAAAAGAGCAGGGATAGAGTTACTGCTGAAGCAGT
Source organism: Gephyroberyx darwinii (assembly GCA_900660455.1). Classification (NCBI taxonomy): domain Eukaryota; kingdom Metazoa; phylum Chordata; class Actinopteri; order Trachichthyiformes; family Trachichthyidae; genus Gephyroberyx; species Gephyroberyx darwinii. Next base: position 36,554 of record CABFOQ010002973.1, on the reverse strand, counting down.
TTTCCTGAATGAGGACTCTCTTACCGGCTTGATAGTCTGATTGACAGCTTCTGGGCAAGAGCTTTGCACAATGACGTCTTCCCTGTGCCTGGGGGTCCTGAATGTGGGCACAAACAACAATACCGATAAGTCATCAATTATTGCATTTCAGAATATTGTCTGTGTGTCACATACGGACACACAATTAAATCAAAAATAGAGTTCTTATGAGTTAATTACCATGAAGCAGCACAACTCTGTTCCATGAAATCAGGTTGCTGTCTACATTTTTGTCTGAGAAGTAAATTGTTGTTGAGACATAATCCAAGAGCTAAAAGGAAAAAAGAAACAATCAGCAGTTTATCGGGATTGAATAGTAATGTTAGTTATTTCACTCTCACCCAGCAGCTTTTTTACCTGGGTTTTGACCCCACTCTCATATACCAGACTCTCCCAAATTCCATGAAATTCAGCTGTTAAAAAACAAACACAGGTGGAGTCATTTTGGGGATATATTAAGATGAAACTTTCATAATCCCAAGGGGAAATTTTGTCATTGCAGCAGTAAAGAATAGAATATAGATAAAAATACAACAAATAGAACATTTGCAAGATTAAAGATGCATCATCATCATCAACTCCAATTAGCTTGAAAAAAACATTTATTATTATTATTATTATTATTATTATTATTATTGTTGTTGTTGTGGCCTAATATCCTCTCCAGTGTCAGCATCTCACCTGCTGGCAGCAACCAGTGATTGGCTGCTGAAAGCTCATCTTCCTCCTCCAAACTGAGTGTGCTGGGGCCGTCATCATTCAGAGAGAAGATGTGAATGGTCACAGAGCCACTCTTCAGATCAATGGGCTGGATGGGGAAAATATCAATGAAAAAATGACATTACTGAAAAATACTGACAGTGTCAATACACCAAAATGCAAAAGTTGTCTTACCATTTGCTCTATATCAACTATGGTCACAGATTCCACGTGTTTCTGGAGGAAATCTTCATCAAACTCTGTCCATTTGTAGTTTCCAAAAACTGTGCTATGGCGGTTCAATAGAACCTGAACATGCATCCCAACCTCAGACCGTTTTGCTGTGCTGAAATGTAAAAAAGAACAGAAAGAGTCTATATTGGGTATGAAAGTATTGCTGCAAGAAGATCATTTAATTCCACCTGGCTACACTTCCGTTCAGTTTTAGTCAGTGTAACAGTGTGTTTGTGTGTGTGTGTGTGTTCTGCATTTCTAAGAGGACCTATGGTTGCAGGTCACCATGCTACACATATAATCAGCAGCATGACTGAACTACTCAGCTAATTTACCCACCTGTGAGATTTAACATGGACCTCCACATGGATGTTTTGTTTCTGATTTCCAACCTCCATTCTGTCAACTTCCATTCCTGTAAAACTGTTGGCATTAGATTTTTAAGAGGAATATTCTGAACATAGCTAGCTAATGTTTGCCATGCTAATAAGACCAAATACGAACACTTTTCTATGTGCTAAAGTTAGCTAGCCAGCCTTCCAACCAAACATGATGATGTCGCTAACTTAGTTCGCTAACATTTCCCAACAAGTTTATCTAACCAGTTAGCAATATTAATGAACTTGAAAACTGACGTTAGAACATTTACGGTGTCAATGTGATTTTTGCTCCAACCTGAGCTCTGGTACACAAGCAGCTATCGATGATCAGCTGTCAATAACCTACTCAGTCAGTCGAATTCAGCGCGCAGTTTTGTTCAACCGGAAAGACATCATTTGTTATTGTAAGAATCACTTCCGTTTACCAGGTTTCTTGTTGCAGCGATCGTTACAACGCTAGCAACTAGCTATATAATTGCAATAAACATACGTCCCTGTAAATTATAAATCCGAAGAAATGGGGAAGAAACATAAGAAACATAAACCGGAGTGGAGAACAGTTGATGGTACCTGAGTGCACACGGACAGTCAGCTACCACACGAGCTTTTGTTAGCGTTAGCTTTATGCTAGCTAGCTTAGCTGGCCAGTCCAGTGATAGTAGAATTGAACCCTAATGAACATATACTCACTGCAAATACTTTGGCTCAGCCACTTAGCCATTTGGTTAGATCAGTTGCAGTTAGTTTAATGCAGAAATACCCAGTATCTCTTTATCAGCTAACACAGATTAATAAGTCAAACATCATCCTCATTATCGAGACATACAACTGTAATTTTACCATTGTTTATAATGTGTTTTTTGTTTGTAGACTATGAGGACAAGCCCCTTGAGAAGCCTCTGAAGCTTGTGCTGAAGGTTGGCGGAAGCGAGGTCACAGAACTCTCTGGTTCAGGCCATGACTCCAGTTACTATGATGATAGGTCAGACCACGAGCGAGAACGCCACAAAGAGAAGAAGAAAAAGAAGAAGAAAAAGTCCGAGAAGGATAAAGACAAGCATGTGGATGATGAGGAGAGAAGGCGACGGAAGGTTAGTTCAAGGAAGAATAGTCTTTCATCCAAATAATACTTTGTCCAGTGCTGTGAGTTACAACTGGATTTGTTTCCCGGCAGGAGGAGAAGAGGAAGAAGAGAGAGCGAGAGCAGAATGAATCAGAGGCAGCAGCTGCTACTGCTGCCAATGCTGCTGCCAGTGGTGGTGTGCCAGTTGAACCTTTCACATTGCCAAAGAGTATTAGTATTGGAATAGAGGTGAGCAAATATCACTTTAGCCTGAAAATATGCCCAGGAAGTTCATATTGATCATTTTGACAATGCACTCACCTCATGGATGTATCTTATCAGCCAGAGGAGAAGAAAAGGAAGAAAGAGAGGTTTGAGCTGGAGCCTGAGGTGGATGAGTTTCACCCCAATGTAAAGGTGGAAGTAGAGCAGCAAGGAGACCGGCCAGTCCGAGCATGCAGGACACAGCAAGGTAAGAAAGCCCTTCTACTGGCAGCAACAGATTCTATATGAGATGTTATGTCAGCACGAATGTCTCCATAGTAAATGTATCAATTAACAAATGTGTTGTTTATGTCTGTCCCAATGTAGAGAATGAGTCCACTCCTCGTCAGCAACTCCTGGAGCACTTCCTGCGCCAGCTACAGAGGTGAGGAATGCTGACTGAGTCTATAGCAGCATCGAGCCGTAATGTGGGGCTATTGGTTGTTGTAACAGGGCAGTAGGATAGTCACTGGAGAGTCTATATCTAGAATATGGGCTGATGATATTATAATGACCCAGAAACATAGGGAAGACTGAGGTTGTTGCTATACTGAAACGTTTTGTTACATCAATGGTGCATCACTTTTCTTCATAGGAAAGACCCCCATGGATTCTTCGCCTTTCCAGTGACAGACGCCATTGCTCCTGGGTACTCCATGATCATCAAACATCCTATGGACTTCAGCACCATGAAAGACAAGATTACAACCAACGAGTACAAGACTATTACAGAATTCAAGGTGAGGATGCTGTTCACTATGTACCCATCATTATGTATTTATTTGTCTCAGGGAGGTGAATATTTATTTGCTTTGACGTGATCTTGCTGTGTAAGAAAGTAATGTACGTAAGCCTTCGTGCCTGTTTGAACAAATTCTTACTTTTTTTTTTCTCTCTAGGCGGACTTTAAACTGATGTGTGACAATGCCATGGTGTACAACCGACCAGAGACTGTCTATTACAAGGCTGCTAAGAAACTGCTCCATACAGGCTTCAAGATGATGAGCAAAGTAATGTACTCATGTGGAGTGAATGAATAGGTTTCTGATAGTATAAGTTTATCATAATCCATTAAATCTGTTAAATATAAAGCATCGTTATTATAATCATCAACCCTCCACTGTCCCTTCCCGTTCCATTTAGCATCTTATCCCTCAATTGCTAGTTACGCAGATGAGGTAAAGCGTTGCCCTGTGGCTCTCTTATTTACGCCCTGTTTGCAGGAGCGGCTGTTGGCTCTGAAACGCAGCATGTCTTTCATGCAAGACATGGATTTCACCCAGCAGGCAGCCATTTTGGGAGATGAAGACGTCACAGCTGATGTACCTCCTCCAGAAGTCATCTCTATCCCTGTGGAATCGGCCAAGAAGTCCAAAAAACAGCCAGTCAAAGACATGAAGGAAGTCATCAGGTATACCAACTAGTGTTGAGATTAAATGTGCTCATTCTTTGTGAAATCAGAAAGAATAAGATGTGGTCAGAAAAGCCTATAGGGAAATGCTGACCACTTGCTGCTTTGTGATTTTGTGATACAGTGCACTTTCAGTATAATGCTACATCTAAGTCTCTGGTGTAATAACATTGTTACTTTTCTTGCCCCAGCTACCTGTATGAACCGGAGGGAAATGCCTGCAGTTTGACCGACAGTACAGCGGAGGAGCATGTTCTGGCCCTGGTAGAACATGCTGCAGATGAAGCCCGGGATCGCATCAACCGATACATGCCCACCTCTAAGGTTTTCCACTTTACTAATAGCAGTACAAATTATTATTTTTCTACCAACTACAGAAGGCCAAAGGGAATGTTGTGAATAATGACAGCTGTTATTCCATGACCTTGATCATTTTCCCACTGTTTAAATATATTCCCATATTTACTGGGGGTACGTGTTCTATCAAATGTGGGTTACATGTTTGAGTTGTTTAGCTATAACCTTCATGTTACACTGGGCTGGGAGATATATTGTTTCCCATGGTGCTATTATGACTCCGCTGACTAGACACATGAAGAGTAATTGGACTGAATGCTGAACTTATTCTGTCCAAAATGAGGTCAGACTTGCACAAAATGCCGAGTACACATAAACAAATATAGAGTTAGTAATGGGAAAGACAAAATAAGACATGTATGCACAATTAGACTATAGATGACGCTTTCCAAAATGGGGTCATTTGGAGGATTAATTGGCCTCTTCTTAGAGTCCCCTTTGTGATCCCATTTATATACTGGTGTTGGTGTGTACTGTTTGAACTTCAGCTGGCATGAATCACAATCTTCTCAGTTACTACTGGCAGGTCTGTAAGTAAGTGAAACATAATAGATAGATCCTTTTAAGCACATTACGTAGTACTTACTGTTGGATTACTAGGGCTTGCACACTCAGCTGCTCCAAGGAAAACCTTTTTGACTCCAAAGTCTGACCTGACCAAGAGTCTTTGTTGAGTTATGTTGTTGGATCAACAGAGTGTATGGGCTCTTCTTATTTACAGTATAGTTGGTGTTGTCTACATGCTATTTCTGTTGCTATGTTTCCAGATGGGCTACTTGCGTAAAGAGACGGACGGCTCTCTACTATATAGTGTTGTAAATCAGCTGGACCCTGATGCAGAAGGTTTGGTATCCCTTTTTATTTTGACTGTTAAAAAAGCTCATACACCAGATGACTACAGTCTCTGGTATCTTGGAAAGTACATTTTTCTGTCCTGTTTTGCAGAAGAGGAGACCCATACCGTCGACCTGAGTTCCCTGTCAAATAAACTACTGCCTGGATTAACAACTTTGGGTTTCAAAGACGACAGGAGGCACAAGGGTACATCATTAATGTGCACATTTGTTAACCTTTATTAAATTAGACATTGGATCAAATTTGAGTCAACCAATTTCATCAACAGTTACTGGAGAAAGTCAAGCCAATGTCTATAGTTTATTATGGATTATGCTCTGTTGTTCCACTGTGTAGTGACATTCCTGAGCAGCGCCTACAACACTCAGAGCCTGCAGAAGAACTCCATCTTTGAAGACCTGCTGCCTGATGAGATGGACATGCTGTATTCAGCCTATGGAGATGACACAGGCGTGCAATGTGCCCTCAGGTAGGGTACTTTTCTATCATGGGAAAAACTTCTATTGTGATAAGTGATAAAATGATGTTTACAGTTTCACTTTGTAATTAGTTCACTTTTGCTCTCAGCATTCAGGAGTTCGTCAAGGGCTGTGGAAGTGTCACCAAGCATTTAGTTGATGGGCTTCTGGATAAGATGACTGCAGGCGATCACATTAAAGCTGTCAGTCAGATCCGCCAGGTATCCCAGCTATTGCAATTATTACACACGTTGCTTCTCAACATTATTTATCCATTGCAGGGTAAGACTTTGTGGAGTATTTCCACCATGTTTTGGATCCAATGGTACAATCTTAGCATGTACAGATTATGCTCATTTTATTTTTCAGAAAAGAAATATGACACTGAAACCTGATGAAACCAAGAACAATATTTGTGACATGCAGGTATGCTATAGGAGGTTGATGATACTACATTAAAATGTTTGTAGTAAATATTGTTCTGCTCGTTCCCACATGCTTGATTGTCTGATTTAGGCTGTGTGTGTTTGTTCAGATGGCAGATGGCAGTGGTCTGGGAGAGAGTGGTTCAGTGCTGGACTTCATGTCAATGAAGAGCTACCCCGATATGTCTCTAGATATCTCCATGCTGAACTCATTAGGTGATAATCCTTATCAGTATTCTCAGTGACCGTCATTTCAAAAATATTTCCATTACATTTCCTAATTTGATTTTACCTTCTCTCCTCCCTTATTAGGTAAAACGGTGAAGAAAGAACCCGGCCACGAGGAGGGGCAGCAGCACTTCGACGACGCAGACAAACTCCTACAGGAGTTCCAGGAGGCTCAGGTGGACAGGGTCGGCTCCAGACCCTCTTCCAACCTGTCCTCCCTCTCCAACACCTCAGAGAGGGACCAGCACCACCTAGGTACTGGTAACAGGAGCAGCACAGAAATTCAGTTCATAGTTTTTAGTCACAATTTACACACAATTTACACATCCTTTTTTTATGCCTATCATATATCAGTGTCATGACTATACTAACAAGCTTTGGTGCTACTTCCTCAAATCTAAATATCAACCAAATGTTGCGGCTCCACTTCTTTGGTTTGCTCAATGTACAAATTTGTCATTGTTTTCCACAGAATCTTAACACCAACACACACAACAGCATCACAAACATGGTTTTATCCAATTGTCCACCGTTCTTGTTGTCCACAGGAAGCCCATCACACCTGGGTGTCGGTGACCAGTCTGAGATGGTTCACGATCCCTATGAGTTCCTGCAGTCTCCAGAGCCGGGATCCACAGCCAACAGCTGATCACACATACTGCTGGTGTTAACAACTGTTGGACTGGCTAGACACTACGGGGACGTCAAGAACCTCTGACCTGTTTGATCATGATTGTACAGACTGTTTGTGTTTTAGGTTTATGGTTTTGTATGAGTGCAAAATAAATGCTTACATCTGTTTTTTAAAATAAATATATGTAATTTAGTTTCCTCAGCTGTTTTATTGCTACAACTAGCAACTTTCTACCATAATGCTCACCCCATTTTAGTGTCTACAGTTACTAGATGCTGTGGCATTTGGTGGCCAGGTGGAGATGCAATGCTGGTTCCGGTTTTATGTTTTTGTAGGTTGTCTTTTTGTGAAAACAAACAGCTGGAGCGCATCGTATTACATAATTTTGGGCTGCAGCACATTGTTGGGCATTGGGTGTCTGCTGATAAAGATGACTCAAAATGAAAGTTGAAGTTTGAATTTTGAAAGCAGAAGTTTCATATCCATGTCTTGCTTGTAGTTCCTTCTTATTCTCTGTCTATTTTGGTGGGGCTTATTCTTCCCAGATGTGTGAAGCAAGTGTAAAATTATGAATTTGATATGGTCGTGTGAATTGGTCGCATCTTGCATAAAGCTTGCCTGCGTATTTATTTAGCCAGAAATTGCCCACAACAAAAAGCAGGGTGTCATCACGAGCGCTTTAACACACATGCGCGCCAGGCCAGTTTCCATAGAGCTGTTTGGACCTGCTGGAGTAGAGTCGGCTACTTCTGACTCCCGTCCCTCCACGGCGTGGACATGGAACAACATTTGACGATTTCTATGTATTAATGGCAGCTCTGAAGTAATTTGTTTTCTCTGACCGGTCAATGTTTTTTTGTGCGATATGGGAGTGTTGTCTATTGAAGACACCTGCTCCGCTGCCGAACTAATGGCCAATCAAGCGGGGGAAATCCGCGTCTTTACTTGAACAACAATATACAACATTTGTTTTCAGTCTATAGTCGCTGTGCGGCATCCAGTGACAAATGTAAGTGACTTTTTGATGGATTTCAGCATTTACAGACTTATTCTTTCATCAGTGTTTTCTGTCTTGTGATTTGTCGTTTCGTTTGAGTTGTAAAAATCGGCAAACCAAATTCAGTAAGAAACTGTAAAATGCCGGATGGGTTGCGAAAGTAGAAACCAAGCCTTTGTTAACAGTTGGCACGTCTCTGACTTACTACACCAATATAGGAACTATGGCTACGTTATTTGTTAGGCAAAACCGTGGACGCAGCAAATGACAGGAGCACAAATAATGAGCCTGGGATTTGTTACTGCATTTGCTAGGCAACTCCGCTTCACCCTCCCTGTGTGTTAGATTAATGCCATGAAATATCAATTAAATTGGAGAGACACTCGCCGTTTGTTGATGTCAAAAGTGAGCAAACCTTCCTTCAGATGATAATTGTTATTTTCTGTGAACGAGCCTGGGCAGAGGGAGATTTCTTGAAGTGAGTTTTAATACTACAGTATTGTGTGAGCCATAAAACCAAGAGGAAAACGGGTAACTGATAATACTGATTAGTTTCACCTGTTACTCTTCTCAGTTGTAATGAAAACGATGTCGCGGCATAAATACTGACTGGATTAGGTAACGAATTACGTGTTGTACATGACTATGTCCTCCTGGTGTAGGGTGGAAGTAACGCATTACTACTGTAACTGAGTAGCTTTTTGTGTACTTGTACTTTTTTAGAGTATTTATGAAGTCAGTAATTTTACTTTTAAGTATGTTTTGACTGAAATGTTGTACTTCTTTACAGTTTAAGTCACATACAAAGTACACATTTTGTAGTCTAGAAGTAACGTTAACTGCAACAGTAAATGCTCAAAATTATCCATGATAGTAGTTTTAACATCTATACAGTGTGTTTGTGTTTGCCTGGTTGTTGTCTAGCTAGTTTGCTAACTAGTTGTATGGCAGTGACATTCTCTTTGTTTGGGGTGGGCGGGTGTATTTTTCCCAAATCATGAAAGGAATGATGACATGAATTTCATAATCTTATTTTTGGAGCGCTCAACATAGTCTATAATAATATGTACAATATTACATTGAACCGTCTCCTTTTCAGATTGAATGGGAAAGATCATGTGTGAAAATGTCAACTTTTACTCTGGGTAGATTTTAAATGAGCTGCGTTCCTACTTGAGCAGATATTTACACCAGTAGGCCTACTCTAACTTGTACTTAAGTAAAATTCCCCCAACACTCTTTCCACGCATGGTAACTTACATGCAGTTTCATCTGTCAGGCCAGATGCCCTTCACATCGTACTGGACTGAGGCACAGTCTAATGCCCTTATCACAGTATGAGGTAGGCTTAACAGTCCTCATGCTGAACTCATTTCCCTAACTCATTTCCCCAGCAAATGTGGCCACACTCTACAGGAGCTACACTTTCTTGTGGTATGATGTACGGGTGTTTTGAGGACTTCGTCAAGGTAGAGTGTACTCATTTATGGCTGTCTGCCCCCCCGTGTGTTGTCCAGATGAGCTGCCTCAGACAGGGGCTGAGACGCACAGCTCCTATGCGTGGCAGCAGTAGGAATGACCTGGTTCCCTCCAAGCCTCCTAAGATCAACGGATGGTCATGGCCGCCTCAAGCCTTCCAGGTGGTCGGCTGGCTGCTGTACGGCTACCTCGCCGTGGTCGGCTTCGGCATCTATATCCCTCTGCTCCCTCCGCCGTGGAACCACGCCGCTTATGCTGTATCCTTCACACGCTGAAACCTTGTTGTCGTAGGCCTTAGATGTCTTCATATGTCATCTAATCCGGTTCACATTTGACTTGGAGCAACTTTCATGGCTCCTCAAACATTAGTCTTTGCTGTGGCCTTGTTTGGACCTCTGAACAAGGATTTTGTTGTGCAGGCTTTCTGTATAGGCTCCAGTCACACCAGACATGACTCTCTTTGTCTGTTACTATCCTCTCCATTAACCCCAGAAGACATCACTGGCGTTTTTGTCGTCAGTTGAATGCTACATGACGTCAACACTAGTTCATATAGCTGAAGGATGCTGCTGGGCCTCCATCATCTATAAGAGCAGTTGATTTTTATTGAAACAGCTCAATTTTTATTGAACAGTTGATTGAAATTTATTGTATTTGCTGTTTTACACTGTAAAGCGTCTTTGGGTAGTATGAAAAGTACTATATAAATGTGATGTACTATTATTATTACTTCACTCTTCCTCACAAATACTTCTGTGTACAGCAGTGGCCATGTTGTTGTTCGTGTGTGCTTGTTTGCTCTTTGTCTGTATCACATCAACATATTGCAGTATTTCCCCAATTTTAGTACTTCATTCCTTGACTCCTTGCCCTGTGCAGCTGACAGGCATAACTTTTATTGTGCACTTTGCAACCCATATTGCTGCAGTGACTATAGATCCAGCAGATACCAGTGTCCGGGCCAAACAGAACTATTCCAATCCAACGCCATTGTTTGACAGGACGAAGCAACCACATGTCATCCAGGACCTACACTGTTACCTGTGTGATGTCAAGGTGTATGTATCCTAGCAGTAGTCTCTAATGTGAGATAATATCATTTGGTATTTATCAAAAAGGTTGTGTTACACGGCATTAATGTAATCCATCTTCATGTAGTGGCCCCAAAGTAAAACACTGTGGAGTTTGCAACAAGTGCGTGGGAGACTTTGATCACCATTGCAAATGGCTGAACACGTGTGTGGGTGGCAGGAACTATTGGTAAGAGGAAGTTCGGGTGATATCAATATAGACCCGGTGTTCTGCATTTGACTACACAGGAATGTGGCAAGGCATGTGAATTAATGGCAGTTTCTTTTTGTGTCTTGCCTTCAGGTGCTTCTTTGTGGCACTGTTCTCCGCTACACTAGGTGTCTTCCTGCTTCTCGTAGTCATCTTGTTCATATTCATTCAGCACTACCTGGATCCAAGCAGCCTACGGATGGACCCACAGTTCAACGGTGAGAATCACCGCAGTGTTTGACTTGCTTGATCTGACTGGATAGAAGATCCACCTTTGACATTAAAATCAAGGATGTAACCTTATATTCTATCAGTGCTGAGGATATTTTGTGTGTTGTAATGTCCCTTTGGTCCTTTTGTAGGTGTTCTGGGGAATGGGACCTGGCTGGTGTTTTTACCATTAGCACCCATACAGACTAGTTCAGCTGGTCTCCTTGTGTTAGCCTTCATAACAGTCATGTTGAGCATCACCTGTCTGCTGCTGCTCAGTCATCTGCTTGGCTTCCATTTTTACCTCTGTGAGTCACAAACAGTCCTGAAGACAGAATCTCTCACTTAGAGCAGATTTTTTAACCAGATTTGATATGTCTTTTTCCCCTCCTGCCTTCATTGATCCTTGTTTTGTTCTCCTTTGGGCTATGTAGTTTACAAAGGCATGAGCACGTACGACTTTGTAAAGCTGCAGCGTCAGAAAGAAGCCAGAAACAGAGACATTGAAACAGGAGTCCCCCGTACTGCTAAAATCAATAACAAGGTAACACAGGTCAGGACAGTCTCCTGTCTCTCACGGTCACCTGCTTGGTCACGCTGTCGTGCACGTAAACGTGACTTGTGTTTTGTCCTGTTTTTTCTTTTAAGAACCAGGAGAGCTCGATTGACTGTGAGCCGACATTACCACAGAGTTCAAGGTAGAATATATTCATTATAGTGTGGTAATATTTCAAGGTACTATTGTGCAGTAGGAAAACTAATACCACTTTGGTGTTCCTGCAGTACCTGCAAATTTGATGATAAAGGACCACTCACCAGTCGACTTTCAGAGTCCTTCTGCACTGAGGTAAGCATGTCTTCTGCCTCTGCATATCATTTATTTACATTTTTCACCAGATGGGTAATGTTACGTCAAAAAAAATCTGTTTTTGGTCTAGTTGGAAAACTTTAAGAAGTCAGCAGAAAAGGAGAATAATTTTCATTATGGCACAGAAAAGTCCACAGAAAACACAACAGGTAAGTATGTGACCTCATGCATCACTGTAAAGCCACTTTGCTTGGTTTTATAGTCATAAGTGACATTCTTTGAATTTTGTATGTATTCATGCCTGGTGAGATTCGCTGAGGCCCTCCTTTTCACGTGAAACCACTGCAAAGGGTGGAAAAAGTCAAATGTAATGAACCATAAAATGATATAAAAATACAATGGGAACAAGTAAGTAATACAAGTAATAGGAACACAACGAAGGCTATTAGTATGGCTTGCCAAAATAAAAATTTTACTCCTTGCAGTAATTGAGCAGTCATTCCCGTTTATACGTAAATAACAAATGCAATGTTTTGCTTCTATTTATATATATAATATATATATTTTTCCATGTCTGAAAGGGGAAGTGGCTATGAGTGACGCCAAAAGCTGGAAGCCTGAAGCAGAGGAGGAGGCTCAGAGTACCAAGCGGGCCAGTGTGAACTTTGTTGACAGTGTTCCTGTGGTCCAGAACCCCCTAGGAAGCTCGGTTATGATCCCAGATGATACTCATCAGTAGCTCATGTCTGATGCACAGCGGGGTGCCAGGATATTCAACTCTCAGGAACTATTTATGAAAATTGCTTTATAAAACTGAGCTGCATTACCATAGACCTGTTGATCATATGGACTGAGGATGACTTCAGTTAACTGGACAATGTTTATGCAGTCTGAATTCCTGTGGAATAATAATGTGTTTTGTTCTGTTTTTATAATGTATACTGCAGTGTGGTTTTATGACAAATGCTGAATTGTTTTTTTTATACTTTTAGAAATATTTAATCTCTGTTTGGTTTGTATTATTGTTTTGATAACATTATTTCACAATGCTGGCGTGGTTCAGGACCGTTTTAGCTAAATTAAATAGTAAAGAATATAAATCCATGTCTGCCCCATCGGTTTTCTTCTTTACTACTTGACCACACAGTGGCGCTATTGAAGCAGCTTGAGCCATCACAAGGAGATTGTATTCAGTGTACTTGTGTTATGATGAACTATGGCGGGAATATACCTTTCACTTGGCTTTTTCGTTTGCTCAGAGGCTAGCTTTTTGGTTTCTTTTTAGTGTTTCCCTGTCTGAGAGTTGGATCCTATCAGTCTTAACATCATTCAGGCCCCAGGGCTCTCAGGGTTACATAATGTTCAGTCCAGTCATTACCACTGGTTGTGTAACACTTTCAAATGGTTTATGCACTGGGCATCAGAAAACCCGTGTTCGTACAGAAACTCAGTCCCCCCTGAGAGGAAATCACAATTACTGCAGAAGAGTTTGTTTTGAAAACAGAATCTCTCATCACAAAAAATTGTCTTTCCCCAGAGAGAATTCCCACTGGCTGTCCATAATCCAAGCCACCATCAGGACCTCAAGACATCCTGTGCTTGGACCACAGCCAGGGCGCACTTCATGGAAAATATTTTTCTTGTTTTTATGGTAGGCTACTAGATGACCATCGGCCTCTCACTGAAGCGGTTTCCTGGTTATGGCTCATAATGGTACAGGACTGAGGACTTGATAGTGATCTTTGATTAATTAAGCTGTTGTATTACCACGTTTTATACAGAGTTCATGTTTAGGTCTTCCACCCCCACCTCTCTCTTTCTCTCATACATAAACCACAAGATCAAAGACGTTTCGAGCTTATTTATCAACAACTCAGTAAACGCTCTAGCACCATCCAAGTGGGATATGCAGTGCTGGCCTACAACAAGGCAAGAAAGAGAAAACAGTTGGTCGCACAAGACTGTAGCCAATCAGCGGGCTCGTTTCGCCTCAGCATCTCCCGGGGATTGAACAGTCAGGCAGACTGGAGCTCCGGCAGCGGGAGAGCAGCGTCTTCAAGGCTCCTGGACACGCAATTATGGTTTAGTGGAACTGGTAACATACAGCGCGCACAAGGTGGAGGATTACGTCACCAGGTGATTATGGCAATATAAGCTACGCATTCATAGAAACACAAGGTAGATGGTTTGTTTTGGGTCAAGGTAGTCCAGCGTGTTTTTCTCTACAGCTGCCAATATCAGAATGATGTGATGAGCGTTTACCTGTTTACAGAAATTTAGTTGATGCTAAAATAGGCTGTGGTTTCGTTTTTATCATGTCTTTTTATAGGCTGCTTTAATATTGCTTTGGGATTGTATAATGACATTATTATTATGTCTTAACCTTATGGTTGATGTCACATATAACAAGTAAATCGACTGTTTGCTGCTAGTGCCATGCTCTGCACTGAGAGCCATGCATTAGGGGTTGCCTGCAGACGATGTAAGCTGGACAATAACAATGATCACGTGAACTGCTATTCCACTGCTTCAGTATGAATCTACCATTTGCAAGTTTATGTAACACGTCTCGCGCACGAAACACGCCGAGACAATGGTTTATCCAACAGATCCACCACTGTCAAGTAAAATAAACACCAGCTTTTAAAAAAAAAAAAAAAAAAAAAAATTAAATTTTTTTTTTTTTTTGCT
>CABFOQ010002973.1:7656-22021 GCA_900660455.1 Gephyroberyx darwinii | reverse complement strand
AATTATTTTATTTATTTCTTGGATTTAAGGGTGAAGAGTTCTCTAATCTGCACCATTATTGGCCATAAGTAATGATTTGCCCTGTGGCTGCAGCCTTTGTGCCAAGCTGCTGGGTTATGTAGGTAGTTACATAATTGTGTGTGGGGAAAACTGCTTTGAGCGCATTCATTTATTAACCTCCTGGACCATATAGCTCAGAGTCTTCTGTTAAGGATTTTTTAGATTCCTTTAGATGAATATGAATATTATTTCAGGAGGATGCATGGATGGTGCACTATATTCTTTTTCATGATGGAAACACATAGGAATATGACTTACTCACATTATTTTGGTGCATTGATTCATACCTAGAAAATGAATCAGAAGACTAGTATTAGATTCTATTTTGACATTGGTTAATACCAGTACAGCAGAAGTGATTCCTACATTATGAATTGAGCAGTTCTGTTCAAAGACAGCATGTAAACCTCAGGCATAAGAAAGGTGATATGTTTATTTCTTTTCCATGCATGTCTTTCTAGCATTGTTCTCCCCATATGTTGAATTAGGTACGCATGAGAAGAAGATACAGTCATTGCCTGAGTTTGTCCCAGATTTCCCTGCCCTAGGTTGCAGTGCACTGGTCCAAGAGCCTTTGGGTTCTGCCATAAACAATTAACCTCAATGTGTAAATTAGTCTAGTTTGTTTGAGTAAACTCATATTCAGGTCAGGTTTGGAAAACAAAGGTTATGCTTTTGGGCAACATGAAATGTTGTAGTCTGACTCCATTTTCAACATTTTATAGAGAATTTGTTTCATGTGTGCCATTGTGTGTTTTACAGCATTTCATTTTTCTGTGTTTTTGGCTGCAGCAATAGTTGAAATGGAGACACTGGATGGCATTTCCCTAATATTATGAACCTTTGAAAAATCATTCCTTAATGAGGAAGTTGAAATTGTACAACAATACTGTTCTTTATTCAGAGCTAATGTGCTGTTGGATCAACATGCCTCTCTCTATCTGAGACTTGTCGGGGACACCTCTGCTATCTTTGGCGTCATTTATTCATCACAAATGGTGGGGTTGCAAAAAGAACCTCAGGCTTTCTTTACACTGCCTTATACCTCTATTTGGCTTACTGTTGCTGCCAACAATAACCACTGTAGCTTGTTTTAAACATATTGTTTCTATAGCAGAATGCCTGCCAAGATCTTGGTCTTTGACTGGGAGAACGGGTGGGGTGGGGTGTGGAGGGAGGCGAGGACTGACAGAGACAGTGTGGTGAGTTCAGACCCAGGGCCCAGCATGGTGATGTAATTCCCTCTCTCCCTCTCCCTCTCCCTCTCCCTTTGGGGAGGGAGTAAGAGTGGATGACTGTGACAGTGACAGACAGTGAAATGTCTGATAGGTTCTGTCTCGTGGAGTCAGGTGGGGCTATTGATGGTGGTACAGTGGTGAAATAGCAGTGTCCATTGTGATCAACACACTCTCCTGATTGACCCAGAATATTGTTAGGCAGTGTTTATCACATTCATTAGCCTGGCAGGCAATTGGCAGATACGGCGTGCTTATCAGATAGGGGTCAGTCGTGAGCAGACTGGGGGGTTTGGTGTTGTGATGGTCTGTCTGTTATTATGGTTGGTTGACGAGGTTGCATTCCAGAGCAGCTGCCTGGACGGGACAGTGATCTAGATAGAGAGCAGATGGGATCTCTGCATGCCCAGCCACCATGATGGCATGATGGGGGAGTAGGTTACAGCTCAACACACTCACCACACAGACAAAAACATCACTGTCAGTGGTGTCAAAAACAGGTTATTTTGTGTTTAACACCATCTGCCAAACAGTTAATTATCATTTTCAGCATTCCTGTCTACATAATGTCTACTGGCTGATCATCTCTCTTGAGACTGCAAGGAATGTTCCAGTGTCTTCTTGCTATAAATAGGCACAGTTCAAAATGGGTCAATTTATAGTTAAAGCACTCATCTGTGCAATGTATCGCCAGAAGGCAAGTGTATGTAAGCATGCTGTCATCCAGTCATAGATTTGTCTCTTGAGATCTGGCCTTAACCAAATGGCTTCTCTTTTCTGTTTGGCAAAGTGGGGCAGAAAAAGGCACAGGACAGAGCTACTCTAAAACCATGGTCATTCACTTTGTATATTTGTTTGTGCATCATAAAGGTAATCTGCCAAAACCATTTAACCAGAATACATAGCTTTGAATTACACAGAAATGTACTCTTAAATAATATAAATTTTGGGGTACCTGGTGGGTAAGGGGGGAAAGGCATGTCATGGATATAATCATTAGAAACGCTCTTTTAGAGTGCCACTTTTTCTTTGATCTCAGTATGTTTTCTACTCCATTCCAAACCATTGAACTCAGTACAGACTTTACCCTATCTCACACGATTAGCTCTTTATTAGTCTTGAACATGATGTGATTTGAGAAGGCTTGTTGTACTGAGGCACTTCAAACTAGTGACTAGAGATTGGAGGAGAGTAAAAAGATTCCTTTGTTTCACATTGATTTTGCTGCTCTCATTGAGGCACAAAGGATGACACAGAGCAAGTCCTCTATTAAAGGGTTGAGGATGGCCACTGAAAATAAACCAGATAAAAGCGACTTACGAAACTCCACTATTTACTTACAGGATGCTACTCTGTGTATTACCTTTGTAACTAGACTGTTCCAGTAAATGAGTGGGAGCTCATGTTGTGAAAATGGTGACGTCTAATGCAAGTTGAGACAAGATTGCACTAAACATTTGACTTCTGAAGAAAGGGTGGCACATTACTGTAAGTGTAGGTTGATTCATCAGATCTAGATGTTGTTAGATTTTGCAGAAAATCGAGTCCAAGAACTTCCAAACCTAAGTAAATCCTCCACATAGCATCTTTAAACTCACTGAGGTTTACTCCATATAGTTGAACTACTTCCTAATTCACACGTATATGATGATCTAGAGAAGGACGATCTGTGTCTTAAAGGCCCAATCAAGAGGAGAAACCTAGTGTCACCGGTGGTGCCATATTGCTCCAGTCTGACTGAGAGTGTGTGACTACTTAAATGAGTTTCATGTATTTTGAAGCTGAAAAGGTGTTTAATTTGTATTGTTTAAAGGTATTGGACATTGGGTTATGAAAGCGTCTCAGTATTGCAAATGGATTATTCTCATCAGTGACTACAGTCCTTCACCGAGGTATGGGTATACACTTAATACGTGTATACTCAAGATATCAGATTGGAGCTTTAACAACCTCAATCACTCAATGTCATCTCTCTTGGCCTAAGTCCTCGATGACCAAACCCCTGGCATCAATAGTGGTACTCTGCGATGTCACCATGTGTGTATGTGTGAAAATAACGGGCATGGGTCAGGCTTAGACAGAGGAGGCACTTGCATTGGACAAAGGGCTCCCAGTGTCCATAGCTCTGAATGGCATTATTCATAGAGATTAATAATCTTTGTTGTTTTTTTTCTAAGAATTGACTTGCCAAATATAATGTCCTTTTGCAGGGTCAATCTTGTGACTTTTGTACCCATTTAAGTGTTGTCTGTTCTCATTTGTGATTGTTGACTGTGTCTTGGAAACAAAACCCTTTGCTGTACATGGTGCCACTGGGTGTGAGTGAAAGTGAAAATAGGAGAGACTGTCAATGAAACGGTGGTAGCTGGAACAGAGTTCAGGGTTCAGCCCATGGAATACAACATCCCAACTACCAACAACTACTGACAAATTGTTTTAGAGACTCTCTTGGGGTCTGCGTCGCCATGGCAACACATGTCCTTTATGGATGCTGAGTTAACTATGGGAACAGCTGAAAGGTGAGCAGAGAACCATGTATTACTAAAAGTATAGGTCAGTGTAACAATATATAAATAGTGTGTGTGTGTGGGGGGGTTATAATGTTAAAATGTAAGGATAGGTATTGTTTTACTATTTTGAGAGTAATGTGTGAACTTCCTGTTTTCTTACTGAGACTGACCAAATATGCCATTTCACTTCTGGTTCAAGTGTGAGACCAAGCTGAGAAGGTGAAATGCTAGTGGTCTGTATGTAGAGATACAAATCAGGATGATGATGTCTTTAAAGAGGAATCCCTCAGTCCTCAGTCTGAATGAAATCATCTAAAGCCCGAGAGAGTGAGGGAATCGTTGCTCATAAACAAACCCTTAACAGGAAAGCGAGCAAAACCAGGCTGTGAAGTCCGGATGGAACTGCTGAATGGATGATATTATAAAGAATATGTAACATAGCTGTATGGAAGTAGGTTGTTGTTAATGATGATTTTGTTCTGTTTTGTTATGACACAAACATGTATTTTTCAGTGCTCAATCATATATGTTTAGACTGCTGTGCCAATAACTTTTTTTTTTATTGTTACTTAACAGAGATAATGACTCATGTTATCAGTGGATGTGTCATAGATATTGCTGTTTGTTTTTATTGGGTCATGATTTTAGGCCTCCCCAAAGTGAAAGGAGGAGCAATGGAATTTCTGCTTTGAAGAACAACGCTGTCACATTTTCCATTCTCTACTTTCGCTTTCTTCTTCTTCTCTCTCTGACACAGGCATACACATACAGTACATACATGCATACATACATAGATACACACATTCTCTCAAAACAGTCTTCATTCTCATCTTTTCTACAGCACAAAGAGAAAACAAAAGTCAGCTACTCTAAACAGTGTACAAGGGGAACCGAATTCCTGCACCAGGATGGCAAACCAGAAGTAAGTTTTCATAGTGACCTATATGATCTGTGTGTGTGTGTGTGTGTGAGAGAGAGAGAGAGAAGGCGAGAGAGAGAGCAAGCAAGCGTGCACATAACATTGCATTGTGTGTGTTGAGTGTCCATCTGCTTTCCTGGCACTTGATTATATTGTGCTCTTGAATTCCACAGCGATCTATTAATAACCTTCACCTCTGTGCCAGAACACGTAAGACATCTGCCCATTCACAGGCAGCTTTCACACAGCAACACACCCCTGAAGACTGTCTAAGCTTGCCTGTAGCACAGAGCTACCTTGCAAGAGGCAGAGCCAAATACAAATGAGCAAGCTGTGTCTTGATCCTAAGGCAAGAGGCGTTGTTTTCTTCTGGAGAAGAGTTTATCTGCTACACCAAGTCTTGCAGAACAGTGTCAGATCAGATGGATATCTCTCTGTCGAAAGATCTCATTATTTAAACCCTGCCCCCCTCCCTTGAAATCTAGATAACTTGAAGTGTTGATTGACTCACCGACTGCAACTCCTGTGTTCTGGGTATTCAGTTCTACGTATTAACACAGAGGTTTGACTGATATCCTTCATTAATTGCATGTAACACACATTTCCATGACATCAGCCCAATTGAAAACTGTCATACTGACCTCTAATGTCAGCATGATGGTTCACATAGACAGGAAGAGGATCTTGGATGTGTAGGTGATGTCTGTTTTCCCCTTCTCAGAGACAACATGGATGACTTTAAGGTCCAGACAGCCAAGCATCCAAACATCAGCGCCGCTCCCTTACGGCCACCCAGTGAACAGTCCAAGGACCGGGCGTCCAAAAGGCTCTCGTCTGAGTCTAATGGGACCAGCGAAGGAGGTGCAGGGTCGTCCACACCAGTGGAGATAACTGCTTTGGAGGAGTCGTTTCGGCGCTTTGCCATCCACGGGGACACGCGTGCCACGGGCAAGGAGATGCACGGCAAGAACTGGTCCAAAATCTGCAAGGACTGTGGCGTCATTGATGGCAAAAACATCACCCTCACTGACGTGGACATCGTCTTCAGCAAAGTCAAGTAAGACAGACACCAACCTTATCGTGCACTAACTGAATGCTGAATATTGTTAGGTCCATGTCTATCATTCTCAGGTTGATACATTACTGAAGTGGGGCTGACCACAGGCTTGCTGCTAGAGTAACCTCACTACTGGGTGTTACATTAGTATTGTAGTGACAAAGTTTACTACAGGCTCTTGACTCACGTACCCAAAAGGCCCCAGTAGGAATGAACAACAAAGGTTTCATCTATCTCTTATGTATATCACTGGTTTCTATAGGATGTGAAACTGAGAGTTGTCAACATGCTATTATTATATTCAGTCGGCCCTGTTGAGTCCATCAGTAACAGCAGCCAGCACAAGGAGTCAGGATGGTTCATCCTGTTTCTCCTCGGGGTAGATGGAGTCATCCCCGACTCCCCAGTTTAAATGAGTCTAACAATAAGCAGTGACCTCAATAATATTTCACCACTGTGCAATAGTCTTAGCACTGTAAAAGAAAATCTGTAAAGTGAAGATGCTTTCAAAAATAATGCAATGAAAAGTTTCTAAATAGCAAAACATTTACTATAAAGAGCAGTAAGTAAAACACTAATGCAGAAAACAAAAAATAAACATCTAAGACCATATTTATATTAAAAAATCTAGTTACTGTATATAGACGGAGGGCAGATATTATTCCCTGTATATTTAATATTATTCTATGAATGCAGATAGAGTTGTTTATTAAATGGTACAGAGCCAAATAATGATATCGGTTTAGGAAGAAATGACTGAGCTTTTATAATGTTTGGTATTGTGTTTTTTCAGCATAGTCATTTCAGAGCTCTTTGGTCAGACACGAAGCAGCTTTGACGTTTTTCATGAACATTGTGAATAAAGATTATTCTGCTAGACAGCATCAGAATAGAGCGGCGTGGCTGGAAGCCAGTCATCAGCCAACCTCTGCTGCAGGAGTGGAGAGGCCATGAAAGAGGTCTGCTTGGGAATCTCACGTTGATTTAGGGGATTTTCCATCTTCTGCTTGTGTGCCACCGCGACGCGATCTCAGTCACTGTGTGTACACACTAAAAAGTAAAGATTCAAAAAAGATTAAAACCCTTTTTAGTCCTGAGATTATTCCGAGAGCTCAGAGATGCTTATTAAAGATATAATATCCTAAAAGGAAGCTTTTCTATATTTATGAAGATTGTCGAGACTAAACAATTGGAGAAAAGCTGCAATCCTACATTCTCAAAACTGGGACTGACTGGGATCTCAAATCTAGTGCCAACATAAAGTCGAATCTTAGATGACTGTGTTTCTGATTTCTTATGAACTATGTAGAAACATGCCTGGAAGCTCTTTGAAAGAAAGTGTTCTACTGAAAAGGATTCAACATTGCACCTCTAAGGGTTTTCTACAGGTACAGGCCAAATAACTCGCTGCATGTTGTTTAATAAAGGAGAGTGGACTCTCACCTTTGGTATGCTTTATTTATATAGTAGCAAAGTAGCAAGGGCAACATAGTAGGGGAGACACAGGAGAGAAAGGCAGGTTTCTCTCCTATAGGCTACCTAAGGGCAGCCATGTGGCTCCAGATGGGGGGGAAATAGAAATCTACCACTAAGGGATGAAATTGATTAGGAGAAGGGTTTATTATATGCCTGGTGCTTTATAAATCTTGCGTGGCCCAGAAGCTATGTGCAGTGGACACAATATTTTAGCAGTTGCTCTGGTGCACTTGTTGCTCAGTTGACTAAGGCACATACCATGTATTTGCGACATCCTTGGTCCAAATCTGGCCTGGGACCTTTATGTCATCCCCCTCTCTCCCTCTCTCTCCCTCTCCCATCGTTCCTGTCTCTCTGTTAACTATCAAGTCAAACCAAAAATTGCTGTCCTTCTCCATCCCTCTAACCCTTTTCTCAAAAACTGTAGGAAAGTTGAATTAAGCTCTAACATTCATGGCAGTACTACTTCTAACATTTGTAATGCCAAGAAGCACCTCCAAAATTTTTTTTTTCTGGACTCATAGTCAGCCTCTTTGACAGCTTCACAGTTAGCATAGCAATGGGTGTTAAGGTTTACTGCTGTGGCACATCTTTTTCTTAGCAAGAATGAGTTGAAAGGGATATTAAATACTAACAGAGAGATATGGGGCATTTCAACAACCACTGATGGCTAATGGGGTGGTTGACATGGTGTGGATTGTAAGCTTGTTCACATACACACAAAACTCACTCTTTTCTCTAATAAGAAATGTACATACAATGTCCATACAAGGTGGGGTACACAGCATTTTATCAATCTAAGTATATATACATGTTCTCATGCATGTTTTAGTGGTGAATCTGTGCAAGTGGACATAAACAAGGTCCCTGGACAACTACTGGCATGTGAATTTCCAGTCTCTGGCCTCAGAAGCCTTTGTTCAGGGTCCTGTATAGTCCAGAAACCATTTTAAACCAGCTCTGTATTGTCAGTGGTGCTGTATTCAGGAGCACAGTACAGTTGAATCCTAACAAAGCGTGAGGTGTGTGTACATTTCCGAGCCAGCAAAGGGATAAGGACAGGAATGGACGGGGGGAGGGGCTCAGCTCCAGGCGTGACTGAGCTGGGGAGGGCTGCCGTGCCAGAGATGCAGATCTTAACTTTCCTTTTAATCAGTCAGAGCTCTTTGCTAGCACATTAAACAGCTTAATGAGAACTGTCTAATGGCAATATGGCTGAATGAATCCTTATTTATTGCTGGTAGAAAGGTTTACTGTACCACTGAGTCTCTGCTGTGCTGCGTGCTTGCTTGGAGCCAGAATACCACAGCATAAACTACGGATGAGATAGAAATCTGCCATGGACTAATTGATTACTAGCATGTTCTTGTTCTGACTTTATCACCAGGCTTTGGTTGTGCTTCTTTGTCACTGAACAGAGAGCACTGTATCACATCCACACTGATGTACTGTACACAACAGCTACTGCATCATCCCAATCTAAAATAGTTCTTACTAGTCCTCTAACTATCTATCCCTTTTTAACTCATCTCAGTCTCCTCAGATGCATCACATAGTTTAACCATGTGAAAACTCCTGACAGTTCAGTAGTTCAACAGGATGGATTTGCAGAACAGACATAGTTGTCTCCCCTGGACAACTGGAAGTCCAATTTCCCCCTGACATTGGACAGCATGGAACAGGAGCAGAGGAATGGAGCTTTCAAATGCTCAACACTGACGGATCGCCCAAACAACCAGTCACCGAAGGAGTCAAATGAATAATAAACCCAAACATCCCTGTTTACTGTAGCTTGTTGCTATGACAGCAGGTTTCCCAGGGAGACCGCAGGCTTTATCGACTGTTGTTTAGGCAATCTATCACCACAGCAATGGCTGTTTGTGTTTGTGTTACTATGCACTTTTCACATGGAAGTGAAATGGGAAGATGGCCAGTTAAACAACTGTAGAGTATGAATGTGATTGATGACACTGATCTGGTTCATGACACCAACAGTGGTGACAACAATTAGAACTATAAATGATGGCCAGAGTCCATCTTATACACTATGTAAGATATGAAAACCTATTTGTGTATAAGTGGAGTTGCCCGAAGGACAATAAGGAGTGAGACACACTGAGAGACAAGGTCCAAACAGTGAAAGTTTTCATGCTGTTTATCTCATGAGGATACCATCTGTATGCTGTGTCTTTAAATATGCCATGTTGAAGTCATCACACATGACTTTGTGTACACTATTGTCTCAATCTATCTTCAGAGGCTATAGAAGGGGCCCGTTGGTAAAGCAAACCCAACCATAGCACATTTATTATGGTTCCTGCAAGCACAAATCAGTGTCAACCACAGCATTTTTCTGGGTTTTACATGCTATACTGTGACAAGCATTATCCCATACTTACGTTTTTCCCCACTTCACATTTCAGGAAGAAATCCGCTCGCACCATCACATATGATGAGTTCAAGGCAGCCCTTGGAGAGTTGGCCAGGAAGAAATATAAAGAGAAGACTGCAGAGGAGGCTGAGGCAGAGGTCTTTAAGCTGATTGAGGGGAAGGCACCCATCATATCAGGAGTCACGGTAAGACTCAGTGCAGTTTAATAAGGATTATTCAAGTGAGTATTAGTGACTTTGTTAGAAATCAGTAAATTATAATGCATCTATTTGACCAACAATTGTAGAATGAACTCAAATGTGTTGCAAAACTCCTCACAGAGAGCCGTGGCTTCTCCGACAGTGAGCCGACTTACGGACACCACCAAGTTCACAGGGTCACACAAGGAGCGTTTTGACGATAGCGGCCGTGGGAAGGGTAAGGCAGGACGAGTGGACACGGTGGACACATCTGGATACGTCTCAGGATACAAACATGCAGGGTCATATGAGAAAAAAGTCACCAAACCCCCCGTCGCCAAACCAATGTGAGGGCGAAGATGAGGAAATTCGATCAAGTACTAGGATAATTTTCTATTAAAAAAAGTACTCAAATGAAAGCACAAAAGAATAGGATTTCATATATTTTCCCACCCATCTATTTTGCGTGTGTGCGAGAGAGATGTTTTGAGTTCCTCTCTTTGTGAAAGTGTGAGAACTGGAAAACCGTTTACATCTATTTTTACAAAGTCATCACCAGCTGGTACATTCCTGTCTGATAGCAAGTTACTGCCAAACACTGAAGAGAACAAATGAGTGAAACTGTCATGCTATGAGTAGAATATTGGAGCTTTGTTGTTATGACAGGGCCTTATGATATTTATTAAGCACAATAGAGAAATGCCAAGAAAAACAAAAAAGTGGGACAACAGTTCAATTAATAAACAACATTGCACTTTTATCATGGAAATTGTTCTATTCCCATATTCAGGTGAAGAAATGCATGAATTTATTTTGCTGGTTTTAATGTTAATTGGCACAAATTCTTGACATAGATATAATCAACATTTATTTCTTCTTAAGCCCAAGATTGATAATTCCATCTTTAACGTTAAGTCTGTCTGTCTCTCCCATTGGTCTATGAATTATGGTGAGATGTTTTTGCGTCTTAATCAAATCTGTTAATCTTCCTAATTTTATACGTTTGTCATTTGAAAATAGTTTTGCCAAAACCATGAATAGGATATTCAGGATTTTTATGTACTTATCTTAGAAAGACATTAGTAAATTCTGTCAGATTGAACATTTGTTACATCCATTTTAACATCCCTCTTTGTAGAATGTTAAATTCTATAAAAATCTGATGTACTCCTGTACCAATTTTTGAAATGGGCCTGCTTATGAAAACATTTCAAATTTTACTTTTCATAAAGATCCATCTACTTGATTCTTATACTGATCTTGTTTAAACATACAGTACTGTGCAAAAGTCTTAGGCACATGTAAAATAAATTCTGTAATTCTATAAAGATAAAATGCTTTAAAAAATAATGAAAAGTTTCCAAATATAAAACAAAAATACTATAAAGAGCAGTAATGTAAAACATTAAAAGAAAAATCTAAGACCAAATTGATATTAAAAAAATCTAGCGTGCCTCAGACTTGCACAGTACTGTACACACAAACCTTTTTGATAACATGCATTTTGTGAGCACTAAATTGATAAATTCAGCTGAAGGAGGAGCCCTACAGTAGATGATGTTCAGCTCAGTTGTTTGATTGTATTTTTAACATTTTACTTATTTCCTCATCAGATTTATATAGTTCTAATATATTTGTGGTAAGATTGTGTATATTTCTAAAATTTATAGCCGCATGGCGTAATTTATGTTTTTCTGTAATTGCTGTTCTTTGTGCATGCTATGTATACTGCATTTGATTCAGAAGCCTATAGACAATAGTAGGAATTAACCTAACATTTGTCATGTCTTATTTAAACTGCTGTGCCTGTTGTGAGGACAGACTACTGGATGGACTAAATCAAAATCAGAGTCAAGAAATTGTGGGTTCATAAAAGATTTAGCTTTTCAGGTATGTAAAGGACAACAGTAAACACTGAACATTACTATACAAAACCTGACTATAGTGTTGAATCATGTAAAAAGAAATTAGTCCAAAAATTTCCAATTGCTTGAAATCAATGCATATCAACTTGTACATCATCACCAAAGTCAGCTATTATCCAGTGCTATTTTATTTGTAAGATTTAGGGTACCTTTTATTTGTGGGACTGTTATGTAATCCAAAGCACAAATTCAAATGAATACAAAAACAGGGTATTACTGTAGTATCATCATATACTGTATAAGGGAGGGAAAATAAACAAGACAAGACATGTGCTTTGGTAGGACATTTTCCAAAAGAGTGGACCTACCTGTAGCTTCAGTTGATGAATCATGCATCAAGTGGAAAGCTAGCAGCCACCTGTGTATTAGTTTTAGTCTGCTTTAGTATCTCTAGTATGAGCTGTCTTGTGTGCTTAATGCCAAATACTGTGCACCTTTAATGTGGAGGAATATTGTCT
This sequence comes from Gephyroberyx darwinii, assembly GCA_900660455.1. NCBI lineage: Eukaryota > Metazoa > Chordata > Actinopteri > Trachichthyiformes > Trachichthyidae > Gephyroberyx > Gephyroberyx darwinii. Next base: position 9,810 of record CABFOQ010002973.1, on the reverse strand, counting down.
TATTTTTTCAAATAACGTTTAATGTACTATTGTGCTCTGGTGCATGCAGTGTTTTTGTTCTTGTTCTTCAGACCTTTTAATGTGTGTTCATGATTTATTGAAAATAAAAACCACCCCTGAGCCTCTACTGGGTAAGTTGAGGGGTGTCAATCAAAACTTTGTTATTACAACTTTTTATATTCTTATGGACTGTCAAACACTAACATCCCCCAGTGACCTGCAATATTCACATAGAATTATTATTATTTTTATTTTATTTTTTTAAATCACATGCACATCCGATCTATCGAACATCCACATCCTAACCTTATTTGCTCTGTTCTAATAACGTGTAGTGTTTGTGTACCTCCCTAACCCTAAGGCAGAGGTATAAATAAAGCCATGGTGCAGCTGAAATCTACACTCATTCACTCCATTGCAGTGTATGAGGCAGCTGGAGGCACAACTGACCTCAAAAAAAAAAAAAAAAACAGCCAGGAGAGAGAAGCTCTTGCCACTGATCCGGGAAATGCATTCTGGCCTTCTCGTTAACATGTCCTCCCCAAAAAACATTTTTTAACATAACAGTCCTGTCACACACACATAAACAAAATTGCTCAAATGAATTGCCCTTCCCCCACTACTGTTTACATCACTAAGCAAAACAGAGCACATACATATTTTTAAAATAAATACTGCATTTGTCAACATGCCTAGAAACTTAAACACGAAAATGTACACTTACTTACAGACTTGTAAGTAAGTGAAATCATGATATCAACACCAATTCATCTGAAGGGAAAGGGAAAAGGGGGTAGAGGGTAAAAGTTAACGGGGTTGATAATGTAAAACCAAAATTAATGAAAATAAGTTTGAAATTGCTGGAGCTCATGCAGTTATTACATTGCTGATACACTCAGCATGAGCTGGCTGTGCTAGTTTGTCATGCCGATGTGTAGCTCCTCCCCCAAATCCTCATTAATGTTCCCCACTTGCTTTCAGTTCACCTAGCAAACGCTCGTTGGTAGCCACCAGGGACCTGCAGCATACACACAAGTCAAATCAGAGTGAGTTTGTCTTTTCGAGAAAACACAGACGGCTAAAGAAGCAGGACTGACATTAATATAACATTAGATATAATTATCAATCATATGAATGTTTGTTGGTGTGCAGATGGGACCGTTAAATAAAAGAGCCAAAGCTCTGAGGGTATAATTATTTCACCATTGCTTCCATATGGTAGCTTCCGCTTACCTGTGGCTTTCTTGCAGCATACTCGCCAATTCTTTCACTTTCTCAGCCTCCTGCACTTTCTCCCTCAGCCCCTCTATCTCCTTCCTCAGCTCCTCCACTTCTGTCTGTGCCTCTGGACATGCAAGCAGAAAGATGCATGGCGGAGTGGGAAAAACAAAACAGCCGGATGTTTACTCATATTTCCCATTGGTATTTTAGTCTAAAGTTCTCTTCACTCACTCTTAATCTGTGTAATGGGTGAACTTTTCATCATAGACTTGAGATACTGTTGTTCTAATTTGATCAGCCGTTTCTGTAGAGCAACGTTCTCCTCCAAGACGATCCTCAACTGTTCATTCAATTTGCCCTGTGTAGACATAAATACAAATGAAGAGGTTATTGGCATCAAACTGATCAAGGTGAATTATGTATTTACTGGACATTGTTGCTACTGTAGTTTCACTCACAACTGCATTGTGAGCCTCCTCCAGTTGAGTTGAGAGATTCTGAACTTCTATTTTATGCTCTTCCTCTCGCACAGCGGCTTGATGGTTCAGTGCATCAACTTCCTCCGTCAAGGTCCTGACCTCAGCTTCTCGACTGGAGATGTCATTTTCCATCATGGAGAGGATCTGGACTGCCTGCGCTGGAAACAGAAGGGGTATAATGTCATGAGACTGAACTAGGCTCATGTAGCCAGACGCCACAGATCCAAACCAGGCTCCCACTCACACAGGAAGTTGTTGTTATGATGTAGTGATCTCTCTCCGGTCCAGTGTTTGTCCACAAGGTTGAGGAGCATCTCCAGTGGTTTTCTATAACTACCCTGGGAGGGACATTTAGAGATAAGGTGACATAATGAAACAACCTCGCAAACAGTCAAATATCAAATGAGTGAATGGATGAATGAAATGATTCACGATTCAATAATAGTAAAAAGGA